>OZ025797.1:1152276-1410574 GCA_964019425.1 Flectonema sp. DT1601
ACAATGTTCCAGCAAAAGAGAAGGTGCTCGCTGTCTGACTTCAGTTCGCTCTCAACTTTTCTTTGTCTCGCGAAGACGCAGAAACGCAAAGACGCAGCACGCTCACGGACGTACGTGAGACCTGCGGTTGCCGATCTTCTTCTTTTGTTGGAGGGGATGGGTGGTCGGGTTAGCGAGATTCACTAGCTCGAGAAAAAGATTCGAGGTCGTTGAAACTGCTCTCTGACAGGGTGGTGAAAACTGAGAGGAAGGAGAAGTAATTCGTTACAAAAGAAACAAGAATTTACAACAATGTTCCAGCAAAAGAGAAGGTGCTCGCTGTCTGACTTCAGTTCGCTCTCAACTTTTCTTTGTCTCGCGAAGACGCAGAAACGCAAAGACGCAGCACGCTCACGGACGTACGTGAGACCTGCGGTTGCCGATCTTCTTCTTTTGTTGGAGGGGATGGGTGGTCGGGTTAGCGAGATTCACTAGCTCGAGAAAAAGATTCGAGGTCGTTGAAACTGCTCTCTGACAGGGTGGTGAAAACTGAGAGGAAGGAGAAGTAATTCGTTACAAAAGAAACAAGAATTTACAACAATGTTCCAGCAAAAGAGAAGGTGCTCGCTGTCTGACTTCAGTTCGCTCTCAACTTTTCTTTGTCTCGCGAAGACGCAGAAACGCAAAGACGCAGCACGCTCACGGACGTACGTGAGACCTGCGGTTGCCGATCTTCTTCTTTTGTTGGAGGGGATGGGTGGTCGGGTTAGCGAGATTCACTAGCTCGAGAAAAAGATTCGAGGTCGTTGAAACTGCTCTCTGACAGGGTGGTGAAAACTGAGAGGAAGGAGAAGTAATTCGTTACAAAAGAAACAAGAATTTACAACAATGTTCCAGCAAAAGAGAAGGTGCTCGCTGTCTGACTTCAGTTCGCTCTCAACTTTTCTTTGTCTCGCGAAGACGCAGAAACGCAAAGACGCAGCACGCTCACGGACGTACGTGAGACCTGCGGTTGCCGATCTTCTTCTTTTGTTGGAGGGGATGGGTGGTCGGGTTAGCGAGATTCACTAGCTCGAGAAAAAGATTCGAGGTCGTTGAAACTGCTCTCTGACAGGGTGGTGAAAACTGAGAGGAAGGAGAAGTAATTCGTTACAAAAGAAACAAGAATTTACAACAATGTTCCAGCAAAAGAGAAGGTGCTCGCTGTCTGACTTCAGTTCGCTCTCAACTTTTCTTTGTCTCGCGAAGACGCAGAAACGCAAAGACGCAGCACGCTCACGGACGTACGTGAGACCTGCGGTTGCCGATCTTCTTCTTTTGTTGGAGGGGATGGGTGGTCGGGTTAGCGAGATTCACTAGCTCGAGAAAAAGATTCGAGGTCGTTGAAACTGCTCTCTGACAGGGTGGTGAAAACTGAGAGGAAGGAGAAGTAATTCGTTACAAAAGAAACAAGAATTTACAACAATGTTCCAGCAAAAGAGAAGGTGCTCGCTGTCTGACTTCAGTTCGCTCTCAACTTTTCTTTGTCTCGCGAAGACGCAGAAACGCAAAGACGCAGCACGCTCACGGACGTACGTGAGACCTGCGGTTGCCGATCTTCTTCTTTTGTTGGAGGGGATGGGTGGTCGGGTTAGCGAGATTCACTAGCTCGAGAAAAAGATTCGAGGTCGTTGAAACTGCTCTCTGACAGGGTGGTGAAAACTGAGAGGAAGGAGAAGTAATTCGTTACAAAAGAAACAAGAATTTACAACAATGTTCCAGCAAAAGAGAAGGTGCTCGCTGTCTGACTTCAGTTCGCTCTCAACTTTTCTTTGTCTCGCGAAGACGCAGAAACGCAAAGACGCAGCACGCTCACGGACGTACGTGAGACCTGCGGTTGCCGATCTTCTTCTTTTGTTGGAGGGGATGGGTGGTCGGGTTAGCGAGATTCACTAGCTCGAGAAAAAGATTCGAGGTCGTTGAAACTGCTCTCTGACAGGGTGGTGAAAACAATAAAGTACAGAAACTGTAGCTTTAGAATCGTTGGTTTATTTATAATAAAGTTTCTTTCTGCTTTTCTTTTTCTTAATAATAAGAGTTTTTTTTGCTAACAGCAGTCGTACCCAAGCGGTTACGGGGTTGGACTAGAAATCCATTGGGCTCTGCCCGCGCAGGTTCAAATCCTGCCGACTGCGATTTTATCACTTTTTCTCGGAAAAGTCCAAAACAAAGGTGGTTTCCTTGGGGAAAAGAACATCATACTGTAAAGGGAAATATTCTTGTGGGGAAAAACCCGCGAGTTTTTTTTATTTTTTCTAAATCCGCGAGAAATTTTCCCCGCGAGAGTATTTCCCTGCCAGCATACATTTTTATACAGCCATTTTTTTAGTTCCTTTCTGTGAAGAAAATACATGTGTTACAAAGGAAAGTTACAGCAAAAATTATTTTCATTTTTTCCAGCTTGCACTTGATGATTCCTCACATTCTTCCACTTTTGCTCTGTCGCGAGTTTGAAAAAAAATCCCCAAATCCGCGAGAATATTTCCCTGCGAGAATATTTCCCTTTACAGTAATCAAGGAAATGAAATGAATAAAGTACATCCTGACAGCGTACACCCGCCTCTTGTAAAGGATTGAACTGTCCACTTCCACCACTGCCTCAATTTTTAGTCGCCTTTTGTACCTGAAAAAGAAAAAAAACATATCTGAAAAGAAAGGATCGATTTCAATTAACTCCATGTCGCTAACAAAACAAACATGAGATAGTTTCTCATTTTCCGATTGCCACTAAACAAAACGTAAAAACCCTTGATTGGACAAGGAAGAAGGAATGAGGGGTAAGTGGAGTTGTTTGCCCTTGGCGTTTCATTACCAGGAAAGGTCTCTTTTGCTTGTCTTGGCTTTCTTTTCAAATGGTGAGGGTTGTGTGTCTTATTGACACCTGAGATTTGACTTTGCAAAGCACCAATTCAGGTGCAAACTACAAAACTTTGTGGGTTAACTGCAAGTCTGATCAGCTTCGGACTCATCAACACCTTCGGCACAACCTATAGAAAATGGCAGAGCTTTTGATAAGGGTGATGCATCGTTAGCCAAAAAGAGACATCTCTCGCTGCTATCTGTTTATTTTTGATGAGTTTTATTTGCAAATTATTTGTTTCTAAAGTATAAACCACACACCAATAGTCTGCAGTACAGTTTGCTGATGTCTCATGCGTGTCATCAGCCATGGATTGTCGATTTCGAATGTCATTAATTGATTACCTTCAAGGAATAGATACATGTTAGAAAGCCTTCTGATGGTGTTAAAGTGTTGACCATCTGAAAGAACTTCTGCAACAGCAGTTTGGTGGATTTGAATCCAAACCTGACGAAGTGTCGCAAGGTATTCCTCATCTGAAATGTGTTCTGGAATTGGACAGTCTGTACAATGGCAACTGTTCTTAACCCCACGACGGGATTCTATTCTGTGACGAGCGTGTAACAGTGACAGTCGACGTGCCTCGCTGACTAAAAGCTTCACAGTCACTATTCCATTTTCGAGAGGTATCGTTTCCGACTCCTCCTTCATCTGCTGGCAGTGATTCTCCCAGGCCTGAGACAGGGTAAAATGATACCTTGCCTCACTGTGGTTAACGTTAAACGGGTATTCTGATGGATTGCGAGGTGTTCGCGGTGTTCCTTGTGTTGGTAATTCAGGAGCTGTGAACTTCCAATTGTCAAGTAATAAGGAATCCAGAAATATATCTGATCTGACTTCGTCGTCATCTAACTCCTCATCAATCAGCATTGATTCTTGGCGACTAAATAGATTGAAGTCGTTTTCTTCTTCTTCTTCTTCTTCATCTTCACCTTCTTCAAGGCTGCCAACATCGTTGCTTTCTGGTTCATTTTCATTCTCAAATGACATATTCTCATCATTACTGGATGATAATAGTGTCTCTTCTGACGATTGTTCACACCAGGCGGATTTTATATTAGGCAATTGTGTTATTGGTGGTGACGGAGGTATGTCGTGATGACTTAATCCACAACCTACTGTTGGAACGGGACATGCGAGGGGTGGCGCTTTTCTCGGCATTTGAATACATCCTGAGAAGGAAATATTTTTTGATAATTTTGAAATGCAAACATCAACAGCCTATCAGACATGTTTTTGTTGGGCCCAAGAAACCATAACTGACCCTTCTGTAAAATTAAAAGAAGAAGTTTGTCCATTTTCTCAGTGAAACTATAACAACCAGAGAAATGATTTGTTCAGAGTTGTGCAGCCAGTCGAGTCAGCGCCAACAATTATTAAAGAGATTACAGTCTTCCCCACTAACGGTTTCACAAAGGAACAGCAAGAATTGTCTTTTTGTCAGCTGCTAATGAAGTCTCTTCTTCTTTCTGCGTTTCTTACCTTTCGCTTTATCTCCCCCAAATGAGGGGGCTAGTGACTTGCATTTTTCACATAATTGGTGAACGAAGTCTGCAGGTATTTTATATTCATCAGTCGTTGATGAGCGAATAGTTTTAACAAGTTGAGGTTGGAAGTCATCAGAAAGAGTAGTGGTGGCTAACAGGGTTTTAACAGTGAGTTCACCAACAGGATTTGGAACACCTGCAAGAAATGATGCTGTGTGAGCGTGAAGGCACTTAACTCTATCGACAGTTGTTGTACCTGCGTTACCGTTTTTACGGGATCCTTCCTTCAGGTGCATTTTGGTGAATGATTGTTTCTCTTCTGGTGTGAGGACATCATCTGATTCCATTACTCTGTTGAGGTACTTGTCATGGGAGTCGATGAATTCATTTTTAAATAACTCATCGCTGTCCATTAAATCTTGGATAGAGTTTACTTGTTTTAGAGCCTCTAGTCTGGCGACACATTTATTTATTTCATCACAAACCAACCAAAAACAGGTTGCTCCAACCATTGCGCCCTTCGCTCCCTTAGCAGCCTGCGCTCCTAGAACTGTTGCGTGTCCTCCCTTTCCACATGTGGTAATGCTGCCTCCAGGTTTTCCTGTTGTAGGTTCTTCTGTCTTTGGTCTCTTCTCTTCTCCGGCGGGTGCATCGTCCTCGCGAAGTCTTTTTTCGTCCATTATCTTATTATTACTATCAGGAAAGGTACCTTTAAAAAATTCGTAACTAATATTTGCTTTACAGTGTGTCACCGTTCTTCTAGCATCATACAAAGTTTGTTCAGTATTTCAAAAAAAATGACTATAAAAAAAAAAGGAAAAGAGGCATTCCACACCGAAAACAGCACATATCAATCACAAACGGTAATCGAACGTATGAAGATATGGATGCTGATTGGTGGATGGTACGCATAGAGCGAGTCGGCTTGGAGAGGGACAAATAAAGAAAGGGCCTTCCAATTAGGGGAAACACATTTCTTGGAACAGACAAAAACAGTTAAATTTCGGTACTGCAGCACCGCATTTGTCATGCTGTAGTCTCTCATAAAAACAGTGGTAGTAAATTAAACATAACAACTGCAGAGGTCGTAACTTTAAGGAGAAGCTGCACAGCGTCTTTTAGAATTGCAGTGTTTACAATTAGCGTCTCCGCAGTCGCTATCCAAACGACAAGGGGCACTGCAGCCCTGAGCACATTTGTGATTCATGCAAAGAGCGCAGAATCCAGTGCAGTCCAAGTCAACAGCGCAGGTATCTCCACATTGTTCATGAGGTGTTGGTGGCAGTGGAACTTCACAAGTGTTTGATGATTTGTCACACGAGGCACAGACTGGATTCTTGCACTGGCTGTCCATAGTGCAGTTCATACCACACGTTACTCCACAAACACCATTTCCGTTTATTTTAATACACTGATTACAATATCTATCTCCACAATGTGCGTCAACTTCACACGCATCACCACATCTTCCAGGGCCAGGTGTGGGTGAAACTGGAGGAGATGGGATAGAAACGCAGAACTTATCGTTTGAGTCACAGATAGGACACTTAGTATTAGCACAGTGAACATCTTCTGTGCAATTCATACCACAACCGTCACCGCATGTTCCCGGAAGGTTTGGGTTATTTTTTATGCATTGAAAACATTCTCCTTCGCATTGTGTGTTTACAACACATGCTGACCCACAAGTTCCATTTCCTGGAGGAGGAGTTGGAACCGTTCCGTTTGGCTGACAAGTCAAAGTTGTGTTATCACATCTTGAGCAGTTAGAGTTTGTACAGTGAGCATTTAGTGTGCACTTCATTCCACATCCGTCACCACATGTTCCAGGTAACATTGGATCATTCTTTATACACTGAGAGCAACTGCTTTTACATTCATTGTTGACTTCACACTCTTCTCCACATCCTTTGTAACCAGAAGCTGGTACACACAATTGCGTTGTCATGTTGCAAGAGCTGCAGTCAGAGTACCCACAGTCAGAACTTTCAATGCAGGCCTTCCCACAACCAGACTTACAAACCTCATTAATACAAGTATTGCACGGAGTATCAGCCTGCCGTGTGCAATCGGTGTTAACAACGCAATCATTACCACATGGAGCGGTAGACAAGACTGTCACAAGAATAATCGCAAACAACATTTTGTAACTCTGCAACGATGAGATTAAGAGGAACACAAACACTGACTGACCCACAGTAAGCAAATATTATCAAATAACGACAACTGCTAACTTATTTAATGCCTTCCTGTATTCAAGAAATAACATAACATGTGGAGTGAGTGGGGAGGCCATTGGTAATCAGCATCTCAACGTACCAAAGCGCGGGGAAGCAACGAGTGGGATGATTTGATTGTGACAATGACTTCGCTTTGAGGGTATCTGTGCAACACTTTTTTTATTCATTTTGATTGTGGTCTCACAAAAAGCAGTAAAAAAGAATTAATGAAGACACACTACCAACTAAAAGAAGTAGGATTTTTTTTAAAAAAGTGATAATTCAAAACAAAGTGAAATCATTATTCGAATTACCTAAATATTTAGTATCCGAACTTAGCGAGGAGGGCGGCTTCCTTTGGAAGGGACTTTGAGGCTTCGGCCTTGGCTTCGGCCCAGAGCTTGTCGTTGGTCTTCTTTGATGCGAAGTACTTCAGACCTCTTTCCTTACGCTCGGTCTCGAGCTTGGCGACGATGTCCTGTTTAATGGTGTCGTTGTTTAGATGAAATATTCACAAAGTATAATTATCTTCAAATTTATTAACAATCCTATCTGAAGCAGTAACATCACACACCTGGTGCTTCCATCCGAGCTCGTGGCTGAGACGTCCCAGTCTGCAGTAGTTTCTACCTGGAGCCAATCTGAGTACTCTGAGGGCAGAAGGGCAGACCATTCTCTTCTCTCTCTCAACGTTCTTTGGAATTCCCTCGTAGCACTTCAATCTCTTGAGAGCAAGCTTTCCTCTCTTGCAGTGGTTTCTCGCGTTCTTGGTAACCATTCCACGAAGCTGTTTAGATTGTATTATTGCACCAACAATTTCTCTCTTTTAAAAAAACAGATATTCACATACGGTACGCTCAAGCATGGCAGAAGGAGCTCTGTGGTGGAATGGACCTCTTCCTGGGTTGGTAAGAGTTCTCTTTCTTAGGAAGTCCAACTTCTTAATCTTGTTACGGATGAACGATCCAGAGATGTTGGTCTCCTCACAACGTACCAAAGTGATGTTCTCCCCGTTCATCAACTTCTTTGCAACGATACCACAGACACGTCCCATAAGGTGTCCCTTCATGTCGATGACGGTCGCCTTACGCTTCTGAGCTGATGAAGTGTGCTTTCCCATTGTTTTAGTTTAGTGGGTTGATTAACCTACATTTAAGAAATGATTATTTTATTATAAAATTATATTAACTGTAACTTATTATATCCTGAAGTAAAGTTAGTCCTTATCATGTACAGATCCATGCTCGCAAAGTACTTTTTTTTTTTTTGTATTTTCATTCCAATTAAATTTCTTGTTTTACAGTCTGAGGTTGCTCAGCAATACGGCGCCAAGCGAAAAATAATTGGATCCACCAGTCAACACTTGGTTGTTCCCTTCATCAGTGAAAGCAGGTTTCTTTTTGTTATATAAAAATGGTCACGTAATCAGTGCATAAAATACATCTCAAGACTTCATCAAGTGGGGTCAACTGTTCGAGTTTGTACATAAAACACAAATGTATTGTATCATAAACAACATAACGATAATTTAACATTAATTCAGACTTGTAGAAATGGATTCATCAAGTGGAGGGGACAATTCCAATTTTAAGAAAATTGGAATTGAGGAGAAAAAGTTGGGAATAAAAGTGGCTCCAATGCCTACTCTTTGTTGTGTGGAAATTATTCACACATGAAAACTGTGTTATTTTTTTTTTTTAATTTTTTATTTTTTTTTTCGTTTTCTGAAAAAAACATTTAGTACATTTAAAAGAATAAAGTAAAAAGGGATAATCTGCTGGTAACTTAAACTAGTAGTTCCTTTGCATCTTAAGATGACGTCAACGAACTTATAACAGACGGTGTCGTTGCACACATGTGCGCCAAACATTCTTTTTAGCTCTTACAATTCTTATAATACAATAGTACAAAGTATAATTATTTTTTCCTTCTTTTTTTTTCTTTTATTTTTTCTCACCTTTTTGTAAGCTATTCCATCATAGAAAGAAAAAAAAGGAGGGAGGAAGAAAGAAAAAAAAAGAAGAAAAAAATATATGAGCATGATTGTAGAGGAGGAAAAAAAAAGAACAAAAAATTATAATTATGTTAAAGAGATGTTATAAAAGTTTTATGTTAAAGAAGGTGACTCCATCGCACACTTAATAAAATTTAAGTTATTTACGATAAATACTATAAGAAGAGTTATTTTAGTGTAGTTCGCATCTAAAATAATTACTTTTTACCAATTTTTTTTTTTGGTAGTAAAGAATTACTTCTATTCTATAAAATAAAAAGAATTGCACGCACGTAAAACGGAAAAGATAACGTTGGAGGTTATTATTATTATTATTATTTTTTTTTTAAATTGTTTGATTTTTGTAAAAAACCCCTGTAAAACAAGATTGACTGTAAATTCAGTAGCAAACAACTCTGAAGAAGGAAAAAAAAAAAAAAATAGATCCCAAATGTAATGGAGCAAGAAAGAGTTCATCACCTACACACACAGAATTAATTTTTTTTGCAGGGACAAAAATTTTGCCGAAATCAGCTGAGATTTTGTTTCACCCTTTAAAAAAGACAATAATAAGATCTGTGACTCCCGAGGTGAACCAATAAGCGACGATGACATTAATTCTTACCAGATGCCGTCCTCTTACCAGAGCGTAACCAGTCAACGAGTAGCTCGTCGGTGTGTGAAGTCGGATGTGTGAAGTCAAGTGATTTTGGTTTTTCTGCAAGTGAACCCTTTGTTGGATCTGTCAAAACGATAGATTTCAAATGCATGAGAGACTCTTCAAGAATACAAGAAAAGATAGCACAAGAAGTAGCCTTGTGGTGATATTTACTTGTAATCGTAAAAGAAGCTGAATTATTTTTTATCATATACCCGACACCAAAACCATCAGCTACAACAGGTCCAAACCCAAACATTGAAAGAGATGATGACCCACAGTGACTAGTTGATAAATTCCAATGGCTAGACTTCCTATACGCTGATCCTTTAAACAAAGACGGTAGAAGAAATCCCATCACATCTTTATTCTCTTCATAAACCATACGAAGACCGAGAAGATGACGGTCCACACCAGAGGCTTTTTTGGCTTTCCTCATAAAATCAATATGAGCGTCAACAGCTTTCCGAAGAAGTTTCAACTGAGTTGGAATTTTCTGACCAGCCTTACGATGTGTTAATGCTGTATTCCCGCTTGCCTTGCAAAATTCCAATATTTGAGAAGAAGCTGTTCTCACAACTTCAGTCCTGCCGTGAAGATATGTTCTGGTTGAAGCAGCCTCGTATGTTGCATCAATTCGACCAAACATTTTAAAATACGCCAGTTGGATGGCAATCTGCATGAACGCATCCGGAGACATGCCAGCAACAGTCTTGATAAACGCACCTCCAAATTGACCAAATTGCAAAACTTGCGTTTCATTTGCTAGGATTTGACACTTAAAAGATCCATAAGCCTGTTTAAGTGCATCTTCAATACGAGAATTCAAAACCCACATTAAAGGTGTTGGTGGTGCTACTTCTGTTTTGTTGTTGTTGACAACATCAGCAGATCGTCCATGAGACAAAGAATATTTGTACATATAGTCAGCGACTCGTAGTGTGGTGGCTCCGTCTCCAACAGAGTGCTCAAAATTGATGCCGGCTTTTCCGTTTTTGCAAACTATTAAATTATGCTTGTCGAACCATCGATTAGTACCTGCTCCGTGTAGTAGTAGTCTGGCTAGTTCCTCATCACCTCGAGGTTCCATTGGCTCTAAGACGACAACCATCATTGCTCTTTGAATGGCTTCCAGTGTTGTTCTGTTGCTTTCACTTGCAACGATTAACTTCTCTCTGACAGTAGCCCAGTCATCTCTGTTCATACTGGTTGCTACTTCTACAGGAACAGGAATACATTCTGCAGCACTATTATTTACACAACTCTCAAGTGAAGATTCCAAGTACTCAACTGTCTGCACACTACCGTCAGAAGTAAAGCACTCAACAACATAAAAACGAGAACCGACAATTACAACAACATGGGTCGGGTCATCGATTACATAGTCAGATGTCGTTGAAGCATCTTCTATCTTAAATGATGTGTATGTTATGATTTTATCCCTGTCAACTTGTGGGATTCTTGATGACCCAAATACCCTTCTCATTTGACTCATGCAGAGGGGTACGCAATTTCTCTCGTAGTCCATTTCAAGAGTCTCAGTTTTAAACTTGTGAAAAAACGAAGCAGCCCCCTGAAGCAACGATGCTGCTCTACCAATTTGGTGCATGTGAGTTGGTTGCGGATCAGCTTCGAATCCAAAAAAGTAATTAACATTAATAGCAATTGAATCCCTTCCACAAAGGTAAGAATCATCCCACCAAGGTTCTAACCAACTGGCAAGGTTCGGGTCTTGCTCGCGGGATTTTAGTTTCTCTTGAAGAACAGGTCCGATGTCTTCTCTTTTTAGTTCGTTTACTTCACGTTCTGCTTGATCGAACTCATCAGCTGTGAGCAAAGGTTCTAATGTTTTTAAATAAAGGTCTAACGTAGTATCCAAGTCAGGTACTGGTAGCCTTTCAATCTTGGACTGGTGCTCTGGTATTTTTGTTGCCTTTAACACCTGCTGTTGTTGCTCATCTTCGTCAGCAGGAGTTATGTCGGTCCACCCAAAAACAGATCGCACTTCACTTGTATATTTACTCGGAGTGACTTGGTCCCATGTTGTGGATTTAATTACGGAATCTTCAAATGATCTTTCCATCAGATCTTTCGGCATATTTAATTAACTTTTTGTTTTTTTACTAATTTTCCTGTTGTTAATTGTACCGAATACCCAGGTAGGATAAATTGTTAAACAATCACAGAAAACAATGTCATGGTAACATTCAGTCACTGTTAAATAAAAGACATAAACTTAACATAAAACCATAACAAGTTCACTTATTGCAAGCGCTGAAGAACACTAAGGCTAACTACGTAACTAATAAGAGAGAAAGGCAGCGATCGGTTAAAAGATGTAATGGCTTATGATTCTCCTTTGATGAAGATCTTTTATGCCTCAGGGAGACCTCCTGTTGAATGATAACGGTAGATGCAGTCAGAAGGAATTTCTTCTGCCTTCCAGCCTGCTTGAGTGACACCTCCACCACCAAGGATAATTATGTCACCGTCTGTGAGTGTCCATTTATCACGTTTGACGCCGTTTACAAAGAAACCGTTCGTTGAACCACAATCAGCGATGGTAACAGTTCCATCAACGGATTGTGTAAAAACTGCATGCTTTCTAGATATCTGAGAGGTTTCAATCATAATATCATTGTACTTCTGTTTCCTACCAACAGTAATCGTTGATTTATTTAATAATATCTGTTTTGGGACTGTTCCTTCCGTCACCGCAACTTGTAATTTGAGGTACGGATGACCACTTTTATCTGAAGCAATCCCTCCACTCACCATTAAAAGATCAAGACTAAGCTGACTCTGAGTAGTGTTGTTAGGAGTGTTTGTGTGTAAAGGCTTCGGAGGTGGATTAGTATCAAGTTGAACATTCGAATCACGTTTGGTCAACTGAGATGATAACGAGTTGGTAAAAATTGATTCATAAATTAGATCGAGTTGAGAAGTATCGATTTTGATAGATTTTTTATTATTGTTATCCTTTGATATTTTCCCTCCGGTATTTTGAATTAAGTGTATTGCCAGTGGATCTGAGACCTGTACTGTCATACCAGAAAATATTTTCGTACATTGTTGGCAAGCCATGTGCTCAGGATTTGGATTAATAATCCACTCGCCTTTTGTTCTGCTGTCAGTCACCCACTTAGTGTTGACAATGTTTATTCCCTTAACCATTGATCGTAGTACTTTAACCGATCTTTTTACTTTGTCTTGTCCCACGACTAAGAAATCACATTCATTCAGTTCGATACCCTTCACTGATTGCACTCGACCAAGTGCTTTCGATGTTTCCTTAAATAGTTTCATCTGTTCAGCACTCAGGAATGACCCAGACACTGAGATCATCGATTTCCCTTCCTTCGGCATTTTTCTTTATCCTATCTTTTTTTTTAACTGAAGGAAAAATAATCATATGCACATTTAATTTTTGCGTTTTTCTTTGTATGAAATTGTATGAATAAAAAAGTGAGAAATTGTGAGGTAAGGTGGACAATCTGTAGGCTAGGGAAAATAGGGTTCCGAACTATCAAAGGAATCTTGGGCGCGACAACAGTGTAATTAGATTGGTTTTGGTACTCGTTGTCATCACGTTGCCTAACTACAAGCTGGTGATTGTACCAACGCAGTAAAGTCGAAAATGAAGGTCGCAAAAAAAAAAAAAAAAAAAAATGTTTAACAAATATTTTTTTAATTCAAAATGTAAATAAAAAAAAAAAATCAGTTTGGTCCAAAAGTAAGCAGTGCAATGAGAGGGAGAAAATGTTTTTTTTATTTATTTTTTTCTTTTTTTCCCCAAATATTTCATTTAGGTTGGTTGGTTAGTGCGCAACAAGACATTTTAGAATTTTTCACTATTTAAAAACAGGGAAATGCACGTTTTTCAGCAAACAAAATTGAAAAAGAAGAGAGAGAACGAAGCAGTTCCAAAAATGACATGCATCGCGCAGGTTGCGTAGATATTGCTGCAATTTTAAAAAGAGTCGTGTACAATCAGGATCACCTACTTCAACTTACACTTTGCAGAGAACACGGCTTGTTTGCTAGTGGTGTACATGTTACCTTCGGACGAACGCTGCATTTTGTGCGACATTTCCGAGGTCAGCATCTTCTTTCGACCAATACCTGCCCACGTTGACGGCTGGTAAGACACTGCCATGTCTTCCAATTCAGCACAGTAGTTGGCCGTCTTGGGAGTCGTGCGGGATGCGGATGTCATGACTTTCTTTTTACACTCAGCGATGGTGTCGCGGGATTTGACCCAGTCACCACAATCCGCAAGTTTGGTGGCATCTTCCATGGCTTCAATTACCATCAGTCGATTTCTCTGAATGTCAACACTTTCGTTAGGAACGGCAGCCCTTGTTTGTTCTTCAGTCTTTTCAACTCTATTAATAAACACCTTGCAAACACTAGTCTTTACCTCCCCACTTGGAAGGGTGTATGATATTGTCAGCTCTGCTACTTCGACCTTTGAAGCTGGCCCCTGCACTGCTGGAAGGCTGATCGAAAAAACAAAGTCGCGCTCCTCTTCCGAATAGATGTCTTTCATTTTAAAACAGTTTTGATCCGATCCTTTGTGACTGAGGCACTTTGTTATCTCGACTCCAGTGGCTGGTACGACAGAGAGGCTTAAATTCGAAGCTGCAACAGTGAGTAGACCACCTAGACATTCAGCAAATGCAACGGGAATGTCGTCAGGCTGTGAAACGAAAGTATAAAGACCAGAACCGGCCTCAGCTATTGACCTAAGCATGGTTTCATTGTGCTGCCCAAATCCAAATGTGTAGACTAAGCAGTTTTCGTTTTTGTCTAGTATGCCATGCATCTGCTGAACAATAGCATCCGTGTTTACGATGCCTTCGTTAGCATGACCGTCTGTGAATAACATAACAGTCTTCATGCCAACTCCATTCTCTACTGGCAGCTCAGGTGCTGTGGGAGTATATTGATTAATGTTATCATCTTCCGTTGGACCACTTGGCTTTGATTCACAATCGGTTTTCTCTGAAGACTCGCTTTTTTCAGGCACAATCGGGTCACTATGGCTTGCCAGTACTGGTGCCGTTGCTGGAACCGGTGCTGGAACTGGTGCCGGGACTGGTACCGTTGCCGGCTGTGGATGCTGCTGTTGTTCTTTGTTTGCGACAATGCTCCGCAATTCAGCTAAATTTTTCAGACCTCTAATGAAGTGAGGTTGTTTCACACTCGACATCTTATATTTCGGTATTTGAACAGCCTCACCGCACACCTCGCGCATGCCATTTAGAAGCCCGCCAGAGAGGTTAGTCGCTCCACCAGGTCGCAGTGTTGCAACAGCAGTAAGTGCCTCCTTTTGATTTTCTGAAGACATTGGCAGCATCGGTAGTACCCGAGAAACTTGTTGATCATATGCAACAACACCAAACTTATCGCAATCAGACAACTCACGAATCATAAACTCCAATGCTTCAATCACCAGTGACAGCTTCTGACCCCTCATTGAACCGGACCTGTCAATTACGGCGCATATTTCTACCGGAGCTCGATCACATTTCCGCTGCTGAGCTGCCTCAA
The DNA here is from genome assembly GCA_964019425.1 of Flectonema sp. DT1601. Lineage (NCBI taxonomy): Eukaryota > Euglenozoa > Diplonemea > Diplonemida > Diplonemidae > Flectonema > Flectonema sp. DT1601. The sequence continues at coordinate 1,167,065 of OZ025797.1, forward strand.
CTACTGATTGTACGTTTCCCAGCATTAGCAATTCGGTTTTACCAAGACCTGCCTCTTCGAATTCGGTTACGCCGCTTAGTGTGATCGCCGTCATATTTTCCAAAAAAAGGCCTGAAGGAAACTAATTATACAACAAACTGCATCAAATAAGACCATTTTAGTTAGCGCATCGCCTTGCAAATCTGCAACGAAAACATCTCAACGGAGACGGTTCTCCTTCGCGGAGTACTGCTCTAAAACAAAATAATGTTTTCTTTTCTTTTTTTCTTTTTTTTTCGAAAGAAATTCCACACGTTTTTTTGAAGCAAAAAACAAAACAAAAAACTCATTTTAGCAGGTAATGTATGAAATTATTTAATAAGTTAACAACAAACTAAAGGTCAAATCACACCTGGTGCACCTGCGATTATATCGCGAAAATGTTTCCCACTCATGAAAACCCTGAAGCTGTAGCACGCGAGTTAGAACGAGGAGATTTGGTAAGGAAGAAACCGCTTTTTAGTAACATCAGAAACGTTTACCATAAAAGCTAGGGCAGCGATACCAACTTCGATCAGAATCGATCGAGGGTCCAATCAGGACTGAATAAGATGAGACAGCATTTAGCCTTTTTCAGTTCCCAGAACTGATAGAAAACACAACTATGGAATTCGCCTACGCTGAATTCACTTGGAAAATAAACAAATGATACTGCAAAAATGAATAATCCTTGTGGGTAATTATTCTTGTGAGGAAAGTTTCTAAAGAACTTACATTACATTACAGTATGTGTGGATGCCGGAGCTCGGCTTCCACCCCGTCTTTTCTGTGATTTTGTCGATCAACTCGTCAGCAGTAAGCTTTGGGGATCCCTTCTTTTCCTGCTCAGCTTCATTTATCAATTTAACTAAAGTTTGATTGACAGGCGTGTCATCAGACAGCCTGGTGAGGTATCCGTTGAGGTACTTAATTTCGGTAGTGCGGAGGGCAGTAAGATCCTCTTTCATGGAAGAGCCAGCTCTGATGTCTACAGAAACCATATTTTTGGCTAATCTATTAAATACGAAATCAGGAAACTCAAGGAAAAATGGAAGCAGACCAGGTGGCATCGGCGTCAGCTTAGCGGGTACGACTCCTTGTGACGCTGTAATTTTCAGTCCTTCTCTCATAGCACCGGCCCAAATTTGACGAAATTTCTGCTGCTTGATTTGTGTCGCCAATGGAATACCCGCGAGGGCGTTAACTGAATTGTTGGTATTGATGAGAAGCTTTGCCCACATGACTTCCAACATATCATCACGTGCGGCGGACCCAAGACCCGCCCTGCGAAGAGTTGATGCAACCGTTTCCGTTGTAGGTGTTCTCTCCATGTAAACATCACCCGAAGTAGTTTTGACGAGGTTAAAAGGATCCAATTGAATAACATTAAAACCAACCATACCAGCGTGCACAACGTGGCTTGGAAATTTCTTCTTCAGCAGGTTTACTGCGTCGAGTCCATTGCACAGTGATACAATTGGGATGTGTTCCCCAATGGTGACCGTCAAGTCTTCTATAAACCCTGTTTTCAGCGCCACGAGCATCACGTCAACCTCTAAGCTGCTGAAATCCTCCGTTGACAGTCTGTAATCACACTCAAATGGCTTTCCTTCCACTTGTATGGCTCCAGCCTCTTTGATAGACTTTAGCATCCTTTCCCTTCCAATAAAAATGACATCAAGACCATGAAGGCGGAGTGACCCACCAATATACAAACCAATCAGTCCTGCACCAAGAATCCCAACACGGAGGGGTTGATCTGACATAATATGATTTGCAAAATACTGAAGGGAATTGAGTAACACTTCGCCAAGCAATCTGCTAACCGAGCAAAAAAAGGATACTGTAAAAAGAAATATTCAAGTGAGAAAGATTAATTCCTTACTATAACTTCTAATTCAAAAAAAAGTAATTTCGATAATATCTTTCAGCTATCCAGTCATGTGATCGTAGCGGGTCCCATCTACAGATTCATGCCCATATTTCGCTTTGCAGTAGATATAGCGTTGGAAACTAAACGGAAATAAGGAATTCCTCATCACCACGGTACCTTCCGTATTGATCAATTACCATATTCTTAGCCTTTGCCTTTGAGACACCTTTTGCCTTAATCTCCATATGTTCAGCTGTTGTGTATGCATATGTTTTAGCCTTCAATGCAACGACTCGGTGATAAGTTCACTATGGTTTCGGCGTTTCCGATGTGTTGAGACCATTGGACGGCCTGAAAGGATCTTCCCTTCGCCCCTTCGGGACATCCCACCAGTCTACAACTATTTCCTTCGCAGAAATGGAAATAAAATTCTGCTTCCCCAGTTTCCATACTTCTCCCCATCTTGCTGCCGTCTTCCACGCGATCAGTAAACCAGTCCTTAGGTTCACATCTTGTCTCATCGACCATGCAATCAAGCTGGGGCGATCTATTGGTTTTGCTTGTTCCAACGGAATCACCTCCCAACTCCATCAATTTCGATAGAATTTCGCGGCTCCAACACCGCTTTACTTGCAACAAGGGGCTGGCCTCGGTTCACTTTTGACCTTTGCCAGCCCCCCCAACGTTTCCCTGATATCCATTACTAAAATTACTTCTATTCCTGAAATTATTTTGCGGATTCCAACTCCCCAAGCTTCTCCCCTTTCCTCCTTTTCCGCCCCTTTCGCTCTTCGCCTTCTTTTCTGCCTCGATTTCTGCCAGTTTTACTGCCTTGTCGAATGTCTTTCCTGACTTGACAAGTTGTTCAATTACATCTGCGCCGATTCGCTTCGTTAAATATTCCCATTTCAAAATGAGACATTCTAGCGATTTATTCATACTACGGATCAGCGGCTTTGAATGTATCCAATCCGTCGATGTCTCTGACATCGCTTGGATGTTGTCTCTTACAACACCGAATGCGTGTTTTACTTCACGCACCTCCCTCGTTTCCAGCTTTCCGCTGTGTGCCGCCCACTATTTACTGTCGAGCTTGGCTATTAACCTATCGGCATCGCCTCGTGCCAATATCTCCCTCCATTGCAACACGTTTGTTGCGTCTGCAGCCAGTTCGACTCGATGTTTTCTGGCGTGAACGGACATACCTCCCCTCCTGTTTTCTTCCTCAACATATCGTCCCTCTGCTGGATCTGCACCTGACACATTTGCTGGTTCTGTGCCGGCAATGTTAACACACTCTGTAATGTGTCTCCGACCTGCGGTATGTGTTGCTGTGTTACTATTTGCGGTTGCGGTACTTGCGTTTGCGATAACGTAGTTGCTAATCTTAGTTCCATTTCTTCTACTTTGCGATTCATCATATCGAACTTTGAGATATTCTCACTTTCCACACGTTGTGCCCACATATTCCAATACACATCTTTTGATATTACATGTGCATATTCGAATCCGACATGCGGAAAATCAAATGTTTCGTCAGCACCAATATGCTGATATACCCCCTGTAACAAGCTAGTTTTTCTAGACAATGTTACTTTTACTTTTCTAATACCCCCCAAAATTTCCCTAGAGAGTAAACCGCAATACCATACCCATTTAGATTCGCCTTCGCGTCTCATCATATATACCGCATCACTTCCGATTAATGCTGACGCATTTTCCGTCATCATCTCTACTGACATTTTCCTGCTCGGGTCCCAAAAAGTCCCCGCTTCCCCTATCGTGGCTCTTGGCGACTGAGCCCTTGCATTTCTCATCTCCTCCATAGTCACTGAGTCCGGGTCGATAGCCGCCTCGACATGCGGGATCTCAACAATAGGTGGTGTGGAAGTCATTTTATCAAAAAAGATTAAAGTTTAAGTAAGTTCAATGAGGATTAAGCAAAATTTGCTAAGGAAAGGAATTAATGTTTTAATTAATAATGTACTGATACAGAATAACATCTCAAACATAGCGATCACTTATGCAACGAGAGCTAAAAGATCGATATAGACATTTCTAATCCAAAGACTAGGGTGCAGAGTGCATTTCAGCTAAGGGAGGACCTTTTTCATTTTTCCGTTCCGTTAGGACAGAAAAGTAATAAGTATAGAATAATTTTCGACGTACCAAAAATAAAAAATTATAAAAGATTAAACAAGGTTATCATTGCTTTTTTTTTTTATCGATCGACTTTGTCGACTAATTTCTATTTTCCGTCCTGGTCAAGACGCTAAACTGATTGTTTTTTTTTAAAAAAATTAATAAAATGAGGCGATTGGCAGGTGGAGGTGTTCACGATTTTTCACTTTGCTACACGAAAATTCACGATTTTTCACGATTTTTCACGATTTTTCACAATTTTTCACTTAATTTTTTGCTGCTTTCTGGTAGTGAAATCCCGTGAAAATGTGTGAAAATGTGTGAAAATGTGTGAATTCTAGTGAAAAAAGTGAGTGATATCCAGATGGTACCGTTGCATACTTGTGCAAAAAGCTAAAGCTAAAGCTAAGCTTTTTAGAGCTAAGCTAAAGCTATTTAGCTTTTTTTAGCTTTTTTTAGCTTTTTTTTAGCTTTTTTGAAAAAAAAATTTCAAACAAAAAATACCTCATTTTTGGACATTTTTGGTATTTTTTTGGAATTTTTTTAGAAAAAAAATGGAAAGTTGTTGAAAATAAAGCAGTGGAAAATTGAGAAACTGGCACTGTGGAGCTTGAAAGCATTTTTTTTGAATTTTTTGAAAAAAAATTTATTCTCTCAGAATGTAAAAAAAAAAAAAAAAAATTACTTGAAGGGGTGTAAAAAAAATTTTTTTTAATTAAAAAAGCTAGTAACCAGTCTTGTTTGGGTTTTTTTGGGGTCTTTTGGTATATTAGCAGCTAAATCTGTGAACAGAGCAAGGATATAAGGCAAGAGGTGTCAAAACTGCATAAATCCAAATTTCCCCTCCTTAATTTACCCCCCCCAGGTTCTTAAAAAATGTCTTACAAAGTTCCCTGTCAAACTACAGTAACTTAACCTGTTGCAATGTGTTTTTTTTCTCCTTTCAGATCCATCTCTCCTACAATGAATGCTCTTGAAACTCCACTTGAGGCTGCTGAGCTGCAGCAACTTGCATGTGACTTGCAAGTCGATGATCGAATCGTTCTGCGATTCAAGAAAGAGGCAGCGAAGAAGATAGTGGAATGGAGAGGCTATGTGCAAGTAGCCCGAGGATCAGGTGATAACAGGCATGTTGGTATCATGTATCGCCAAGATCCTGCCACTATCCTTCGATTTCCACCCTCTGATGCTGATTTGGCATCAAATCCCTATCACTCAGTCACAGTGTACAGGGGGAATCTCTCTCACTTTCGACATCTTAGTCACTCAGCTAAGAAAGAAGGTAGTGGGGATGTAGAAAACTTAGTTGGAAACTGGCAAAAGGAGCAGTCATCATTCAGTAACATTTCTACTGACGATGGTATAACTGCAGTAGAAAAGTTGCAAGACCACCATCTTGTAGCCCAACAAAGCTACAGGGACTCTGAGTTCCAGGCATTCCAGTGCAATGCATGAAGAGCAGTTGCTGCTGCAGGAAGAGCATGAAGCAGTAACGCAGAAACTGCAGGAGTCAAACACTGCTGCTGAGAAGGAATTACTTGCAAGATGAGTGCAGTGCCCTAAAGAAACAACATTCTTCCCTAGCAGAAGGGATTCAACTGCAGGTAGCACAAATTACACACGCAACTCTAGCAAATGTGTTGCAGACAGGCAGCTCAGAGAAAGTTACAGAGTTGGAAACAAGGGTTCTAGAGATTGAGAACGAGAAGCGGTTACTTGAATCCGAACATGGGGAGATGGAAAATGAAGTGAAGCGACTAAAAGCAGAGGTAGATGATGCAGAACAGAAGTGCAGAGATGCAACTGAGGTGTGGAATGCAAAGGAGGAGAGGATTCGCAATATCCTTGATAGTAAGCCGAAGGAGAGCATGCCTGAAGTACTTCCCAAGATACCAGCTGCGCCAATTCCACAGGAAGCTAAGGAGGGGATTGGAGGTTGGGACAACACAGGCTGACCGACCACTCTTTGGTGAGGGTGGTTGGTTTGTTGATAATGGGGATAGGGGCAAGTGCAACATTTGCGGTGAGATTAGGATGAAGAATGGAGGCTCAGGGAAGAAAAACGCTGGAACAAGTAACCTGCGGGCACACTTGCGTTGTCATCACAACCTCCCAGGAAGCGGGAAGCCTAAGGAGTTGGGGGTAACACATGGCACTTCCACCACTGATCTGTGTGTTTTAAAAGACTTGGTATGTAAATGTAAACCATTGAATTTCTTTAGAAACATCAAGTGTTTGTACAATGTCTCACACCAACAGAGCATGATGGACAAAATAGCTGTGTTCTTCTGCCAAAATAAGATAGCCCTGCAAGTGGTTGAAGATCCAACTTTCACTGGCATTACGTCTGCACCTGCAGGTGTTACGCGAAGGAGTCTGCTTGCCCACATTGAGAAGCTTGGGAATACCTGCCGTCAGAAGTTGCTTAAGCGGTTTGAAGGCGATGATGTTACAATTATGTTTGATGGGGCGACACTACCTGGAAAGCGACGAGTGCTGAACTTCAGTATTCACAATGGCCATATGGCCCTGTTTTTTAGAAGTGTGAATTCGATAGAGTGGGAAGTAACGGACTGGGAGCTTTTGGCTCCTGCCCTATTCCCGATGTAAACTTTCTTTTTATTTTTTTTTATTTTTTAACAGGCCCAGAGGGCGACAATGACTGTTGCTGACCAAGGAATAATATTCAAATGAATTTTCGTTTCAAAGAAACGAACAGAATTAAGAGAGAGGCAGAGAAAAAAAAAAAAAAAGAAAGAAAAGAAAAAAAAATATGAAGAGGAAATAATCAAACATGAAAAAAATAAAAATAAAATAAAATATAAATAAAAAACGTTGTATGAAAAAGGAAAAAAAAGAAAAAAAAAAAAAAAGACCAGAAAAGGAAAGAGAAAATGAAAAGGAATAATATTATTGTGGGGATATGAGGATAGCAGGGAGATGCTCTTTTTTTTTTTTTTTTTTTTTTTTTTATTTATTATTTAAAAAAAGGAAACAATCAGTTTAGCGTCTCGATCGGGACGGAAAATAGAAATTAATCGACATAGTCGATCGATAGAAAAAAAAACAATGATAACATTGTTTATTCTTTTTTTTTTTTTTTTTTTTTTTTAAATCCTTTTAATTATTTTTACTTTTTCTATCGATCGACTATGTCGATTAATTTCTATTTTCCGTCCCGATCGAGACGCTAAACTGATTGTTTCCTTTTTTTAAATAATAAATAAAAAAAAAAAAAAAAAAAAAAAAAAAAAAAAGAGCATCTCCCTGCTATCCTCATATCCCCACAATAATATTATACCTTTTCATTTTCTCTTTCCTTTTCTGGTCTTTTTTTTTTTTTCTTTTTTTTCCTTTTTCATACAACGTTTTTTATTTATATTTTATTTTTTTTTTTTTATTTTTTTCATGTTTGATTATTTCCTCTTCATATTTTTTTTTTCTTTTCTTTCTTTTTTTTTTTTTTTTCTCTGCCTCTCTCTTAATTCTGTTCGTTTCTTTGAAACGAAAATTCATTTGAATATTATTCCTTGGTCAGCAACAGTCATTGTCGCCCTCTGGGCCTGTTAAAAAAAAAAAAAAAAAATAAAAAGAAAGTTTACATCGGGAATAGGGCAGGAGCCAAAAGCTCCCAGTCCGTTACTTCCCACTCTATCGAATTCAGCCTTTTTTATATTCTTTTTTATTAATTTTGAAAAAAAAAACAATCAGTTTAGCGTCTTGACCAGGACGGAAAATAGAAAGTGATCGACATAGTCGATCGATAAAAAAACAATGATAACATTGTTTATTCTTTTTTTTTTATTTTTTTTTTTTAATATTTTTTTATTTTGAAAAAAAAAAAAAAAACAATCAGTTTAGCGTCTTGACCAGGACGGAAAATAGAAAGTAATCGACATAGTCGATCGATAAAAAAAACAATGATAACATTGTTTATTCTTTTTTTTTATTTTAAATTCTTTTTATTTATTTTTTAAAGAAAAAAACGGAAAATAGAAATTAGTCGACAAAGTCGAACGATAAAAAAAAAAAAAAAAAACATTGATAACATTGTTTATTCTTTTTTTTTTTTTTTTTTTTTTTTTTATATTCTTTTTTATTAATTTTCAGTTTAGCGTCTTGACCAGGACGGAAAATAGAAAGTGATCGACATAGTCGATCGATAAAAAAACAATGATAACATTGTTTATTCTTTTTTGGGTTATAGCCCAAAATACCCCACCTGGTGGCCCAAAATACCCCAAAGTGGCCCAAAATACCCCAAAGTGGCCCAAAATACCCCAAAGTGGCCCAAAATACCCCAAAGTGGCCCAAAATACCCCAAAGTGGCCCAAAATACCCCAAAATGGCCCAAAATACCCCGAAGTGGCCCAAAACCTGGCCAAATTTACTGTCACACTTAGCCAGGGATAATTCTCAGTAAGGCCGCCGTCACCGTGAACAAACATAACCCAAGAAACAAGCAATTCTCCAATTTTCTTCATCTCACTCACTTCAGTCGGGATTGTACACAAGCCAAGAAAATTACTCGAAAGTCGAGGCAGTTCGAACGTCAGCATTCACATTAGCAAGCAACCAGTCCTGAGTACTTAAAGAACCCAATCATTACGTGCATCAGCCACAGAGGACACGGATCTGCTATGCAGGGAAGTGACTTGAACTCGTTCAACTAATTAATGTGTGCAGATATAAGCGCCGCGAATTGACGGGTCTGAAGTTATGCTTTCCGAAGAGAGCAACCACCCACGCGAGTGTTATTTTGACGCCATAACCGGAATAAGAAATTTGGGAGAGGAATAGGGGCAGTGAACTTTTGATTCAGGCCCTTCCCAACGAACAGGACGAAGACTTCTAAAACCTGAGATGAACCAATTGAGTTGAAACAAACAAATAACAGAGACGCAACACATACCGGAACATCATCGCAAGCAATGCTTCGGACCTCCGTCGACCTTCGTTCTTCCGGCGGCAAAGGGAAACAAGAAAGAACGGGCAATGAGACAAACCTGTTAGTTGGTGTTGTGTTGTTGTTAAAAACAAAAACATAAACGCCAGGAAGTTCGACAACGAAGACATCGACATCGATCGCTGCTCTGCAGATGTCCGGCGGGTGTTTGTCTACACTGTGTTTATTGTTTGTTTTTTTCCCAAGGTTCAACCCTGGGAAGAGAAGTAAAAAATTCCGTCAGTGTCGGCCTTCCTGTTCGAAGGTGCGCACCAATGACGATAAATAGAGTGGGGGGGGGAGAAAACCTTTGATCCAACTGGATCCCTTCACGAGCTGACATTGCCATGTGAAGTTAAATATTCTGGCGATGCCAGCTCAGGCGACTTAGCCTGCTTTTTTCTTTAAATAAAAAAAATAAAAAGATACCAACAGGTGGGGTGATGGGTTGCGCCACTGCAATCCAGTCACAAAAAGAAACAAAGGTAATCTCCAGGGTTCTCGACCCTTGGCTCTCCCTGCGCAAGCATCGCATGGAGGGTGACGCTAAGCACCCGGGGGGTACGAAACAAACTTTCCCCCTGCTGTCCTGTTTGAAATAAAAAAAAAAAAAAAAAAACAAAGGGATAGAAGTAAACAGAATACATTACACCTCAACAGGTGACGCTAAACACCCAGGGGATACAAACCAAACTTTCCCCCTGTTGCCCTGTTTGAAATAAATTAAAAAAAGAACAAGAAAACAGAATACAATACTCAGCAATCAGACTCGTTCACTCGCTTCGCCAGAGCCGTTCGAGCCGATGCTCATGTAAAGTTACCTGTTTTCTTTTAACAAATTAAATAAAATAAAATAAAAATAAAGTATACAAACCAAACTTTCCCTGGAATACAATACCTAACAATCAGTGCGTTCACTGGCCTTAGGGCTGTTCGGACTTATGCTTGGACTGTTCCCTTGCAGAAAAAAAAAGTAAAATAAACCAACTTTGGGACATTAGAAAAGCATAAAATAAAAGTTGCTACAACCAAAAGACAACTGCAAAAAATAAGGTTTTTGTAGGGGAGCTACAATGTAGCAATAATGTCACACAGTCATGTGGCAAGCTGAATAAGAAATTTGGGAGAGGAATAGGGGCAGTGAACTTTTGATTCAGGCCCTTCCCAACGAACAGGACGAAGACTTCTAAAACCTGAGATGAACCAATTGAGTTGAAACAAACAAATAACAGAGACGCAACACATACCGGAACATCATCGCAAGCAATGCTTCGGACCTCCGTCGACCTTCGTTCTTCCGGCGGCAAAGGGAAACAAGAAAGAACGGGCAATGAGACAAACCTGTTAGTTGGTGTTGTGTTGTTGTTAAAAACAAAAACATAAACGCCAGGAAGTTCGACAACGAAGACATCGACATCGATCGCTGCTCTGCAGATGTCCGGCGGGTGTTTGTCTACACTGTGTTTATTGTTTGTTTTTTTCCCAAGGTTCAACCCTGGGAAGAGAAGTAAAAAATTCCGTCAGTGTCGGCCTTCCTGTTCGAAGGTGCGCACCAATGACGATAAATAGAGTGGGGGGGGGAGAAAACCTTTGATCCAACTGGATCCCTTCACGAGCTGACATTGCCATGTGAAGTTAAATATTCTGGCGATGCCAGCTCAGGCGACTTAGCCTGCTTTTTTCTTTAAATAAAAAAAATAAAAAGATACCAACAGGTGGGGTGATGGGTAGCTTTCAACACATAACAACCAGGGATAATTCTCAGTAAGGCCGCAAACCGCCGTCACCGTGAAGCTGCTACAAACATAACCCAACAAACAAGCAATTCCTCCAACTTTTTTCACATGTCGTTACTCACCTCGGACACACTCAGCCAGCCAGAGCTTCTCGATGATTTATCATCGTCCTGTTGAAAGGGAAGGGCTAAGCATAAGATTTGTTGTACTGCAACTGGAAATATTACTGCGCGGAAAAAACCGCACTAATTTTTCCACGCAGTAATATTTCCACCGCACTAATTTTTTCTATTCTTTCTTTTTTTTTTTTTTTTTTTTTTTCTCTACCTCTCTCTTAATTCTGTTCGTTTCTTTGAAACGAAAATTCATTTGAATATTATTCCTTGGTCAGCAACCATCATTGTCGCCCTTTGGGCCTGTTAAAAAAAAAAAAAAAATAAAAAGAAAGTTTACGTCGGGAATAGGGCAGGAGCCAAAAGCTCCCAGTCCGTTACTTCCCACTTATCGAAATTCAACCAAATCTGCAAAAAACCGCACTAATTTTTCCACGCAGTAATATTTCCACCGCACTAATATTTCTGCTCAGAAGTGATTTTTTCTCCAGATGCATTTTTCTGCTGGTGCCTTACACAGCAAAAAAGCAACCAAATTTTTTTCTACCACCAAGTGGAAAAAACCGCACTAATCTTTTCTCAAAAAAACCGCACTAATTTTTCCGCGCAGTAATATTTCCCCGCAGTAATTATTCAGCGCAGTAATATTTCCAGTTGCAGTAATTTAAAATAACAAGAGTGATAATTGTGATCCAAATTTTCTTAAAAGGGTTGATTCATTGTGGTTACACAAAACTAAATAAAAAAGTGAAAAGTATTCATGTTTTTTCTTATTCTTTCTTCTGTCTCTTCCTTGCCTTGTCAGCACCCTTGCGCTTTTTTTTCTCGTTTTCTTTCTTCTTCTTTCTCTTCTTTTTCTTCTTTCTCTCTTCGTTTTCTTTTTATTCTTTTCTGCCTCTTTCGCCGTTTCGGTGAGGCTTAGTTATTTCGCGTTCACCATAAACTCGCAGCCGTTTTACCCTTGAGCGACCTATGGATCTCTTTACTAGAGGAGGTTTTGTTTCATCCGCTTCCAGCTCAGGAAGTCCGAGCCCCAAGGTTGGGACAGGATAGGTGTACACCTTTGCTGCTGTTTTTGCCCACAATTTCTGATTTACGAAACTGTAGGCCGCATCCAACGGCTCCCGATCACTAAACTGCTCAATGGCGGACATAGCATGTGAGCACGGAACACCGTACTCTTGGAAAGTGCTGCATGTGCAGCTCAATTCGTTGAGATCTGCAGTCCATCTCCACTCCCCATCCTCCACCTCATACACCCCCTCCCTTACCCTAGTCGCCATGTGGTCCTTCCGTGCCGTAGCGTAGTTTGCCTTCAAGCTGCTGCGTACCCGCTTGACAGGGGCAAGGGATCGCAGCTTGCTACAACCTTCTACCTCTGCAGCAAACTCCTCCATTCTCGTCACTGCTTTGTGCAGAGCGTGTCTGCGAGTTCCCTCCATCAGGTCAATATAGTTTAAACCCCGAAGGGGGACTAGGACCGCGTTCAGAGACTCGGCTATATTGCTCGTTGTGTGACCGCAGCGGGGGTGGGGAATGTGGGCTTGGCAAAAGGTACCTAGTTCTTGTGCAGACACATAGTCAGCTGCACGCTTGGAGATTTTCTTAAGCTCTTTAAGCAACTCTTTGGCTTTAGCAGTGGATCTTGCATGTACTAATTGCTTGTACACCAAGAATGCTGCCTTGCCGTGCAGCTTTAATACGTTTCTGCCCATGTGGGCAGTGCAAAGACAGTGTGTCGTTGCCAGTCGTGAAGACACATTTGACACGCCCTTGAACTTGTCAGAAATACTAACGACACCTGTACGAAACACTGAGTTTCCAATCCAATCTTTGTGCAGCTTCACAAAAGTGGACCACCCGTCCTTGTTTTCATTTCCCTCCGATATCATAAATATCAGTGGAAACAAGTGGCTGTTGGCATCAACGCCAACGGAGACGTACAAAACACCCTTGTACTTTCCTGACAGGTGTGTCGCGTCGAAGGCGAACACGGAGCGAAGAAATTTCGCTCCTCTGCGAGAGTGTCCGAAGGACCACGCCGCCTTATTGAATCGACCGTCTTCGTCGATTCTCAACATGGTGCGGCTTTCACAGTCCGCGTCCTCCACAGCCCTCATCCAGGCAGCAATCTTTGTGATTGCTACCTCTGGCTTCATGGAACCCAGCAGGTGGTTCAAAGTATTTCGTGCCACCTTTCTTCCTACCCTTACGCCACACACCTTTTTTGCCAGCTTTGTCACCGACTTCACAGTGAAGCTTACGGCTACTGACCGCAAGATTTCTGCCAAGCACTTCGAGGAAATGCTGGCCTGGCTTTTTCCGCAATTATGATGCGGGTTGGACGAGGTAGTTGTCCACCCGTCCCTCCCCGCCCGTGCATGTGCAGAAAACTTGCACTTCTTGTCAGCGCATATCAGCTGCGCGCGGGTTCTGTCGCTCTGCTTCGCTCTTAACCCCTTACCCCGCTGGGTCTCACAATGGCGCACTGCCGTTTCCCACCCTCGCTTGCTGCTGAAAACCTCATCCTGCCACTCTTGAATACCCTCAGGCAGCGAGGAAGACTGGGAGGAGTGGGGGTGAGAGAAGTAGGAGGAGTTAGCCGATTCAGAATCGCTGCATTCTGAATTAGAATCACTGTATTCTGAATTAGAATCGCTGTATTCTGAATTAGACAGGTCAAAATTCTCGGTTGCTGATGACATTTTTTGAGGAACTAGCTGAGGAGAAAGTTGTTATAAATCCGAATAAATTGAACCTGTGGGAGCCTTCCTGTACACAAATTGACTTACAAGTTCAAAGCCCGAGGTTCGGTGTATTTTGGGGTATTTTGGGCCACATTGGGGTATTTTGGGCCACTTTGGGGTATTTTGGGCCACTTTGGGGTATTTTGGGCCACCAGGTGGGGTATTTTGGGCCACTTTGGGGTATTTTGGGCCACTTTGGGGTATTTTGGGCCACTTTGGGGTATTTTGGGCCACTTTGGGGTATTTTGGGCCACTTTGGGGTATTTTGGGCCATTTGCAAAAAAAGTGGGGTATTTTGGGCCATTGCCCTTCTTTTTTTTTATTTTAAATTCTTTTTATTTATTCTTTAAAGAAAAGAAACGGAAAATAGAAATTAGTCGACAAAGTCGAACGATAAAAAAAAACAATGATAACATTGTTTATTCTTTTTTTTTTTTTTTTTTTTTATATTCTTTTTTATTAATTTTGAAAAAAAAAACAATCAGTTTAGCGTCTTGACCAGGACGGAAAATAGAAAGTGATCGACATAGTCGATCGATAAAAAAACAATGATAACATTGTTTATTCTTTTTTTTTTTATTTTAAATTCTTTTTATTTATTTTTTAAAGAAAAAAAACGGAAAATAGAAATTAGTCAACAAAGTCGAACAATAAAAAAAAACAATGATAACATTGTTTATTCTTTTTTTTATTTTTATTTTTATTCTTTTTTATTAATTTTGAAAAAAAAAAACAATCAGTTTAGCGTCTTGACAAGGACGGAAAATAGAAAGTGATCGACATAGTCGATCGATAAAAAAAACAATGATAACATTGTTTATTCTTTTTTTTTATTTTATTTTTATTTTAAGTAGTTACTAGCTTTTCTGCTGCAGATGCCTTGAAGGTACTTCGAAGCATCACTACTGAGCTACTTGAAGCTAATGTTGTCCCACTTGCCTTCTGTGCTGACAATGCAAAGAGCATGCAGAATGCCCTGAAGGAAGCAGCACTTCCAGTTAGTATGTATCTAAAAAAGCAAACATTACCTGCTGCCCAACATTTTACAAACTAAGATTTAATAAACCATCACAGAGATGGAGAGTCTTGAAGAAGACACTGACAATGACAGTGCAGCATCTTGTGAAAGTGCAGGAGAAGAAGACCCAGAGGGCATTGACGCAGATGCTCTAGAGCAGATGCTTCAGGCTGCAGGGAAGGAGAAGCTCCTCACTATCAGATGTGCAGCACATTCATTGCAGCTGTTAATGAAGGATCTCATCAATGGTATCCCCCTCCTCTCAACGGCATACAATAAGGTGAAGGATCTGACAGAGGAGATGGCAACCCCCAAAAGGAAGGAGTTGTTCCTTGAGGTGCAGAAGGGTCGAAAGGGAAGCCCTTTGCAACTTAAACGCATAGGCAGTACCCGATGGAACACAGTATACGACTGCTGGGTTCGGGCAGTGAGACTCGAAGATCTCCTGCTGAAACGCAAGGGGAAACAACGCCTGGTTCCTTGCTGTGCAGCAGACATCGAGAAGATGAAAACTGCTGCAAAATTGGTGCAGCCAGTTGCATATGCAACTGATAACCTCCAGCGTGACTCGGCAGGGTTGCAGGATGTGCTGGGACAGCTGGAGTATGTGACACGGAAATGGAAAGCAATAAGTGATCCAAAGGTATCAAAATTGGTAAGCAGTGCACTGCAGTCCCTGAACACCCGCATTGTGTCTAAGTTCAGTTTTGATGCTCTTAAGATGTTAAGGGCAATGCAGGGGATGGGTCTGAATGAGGAGCAGCAGAACCTGATGCAGCCTTACTTTGCAGGGTGGCTGGTAAGACATGGGTTCAGCACCACCCTTATCTCTGAGTTGTCAACAGCTACAGTAGAGAGGCAAAAGAAAGCACATCAGAAGAAGGATGCAGCAATATTCTGGAGGGAAATTGGTAGCAAGGTTGTTCCCCACCTTACACAGTTCTACATGTCACTGTGTAGAATTGCTGCATCAGAGGCACATGTTGAACGGACATTCAAAGTGACATCCCGCCTACTGACAAAGCAGCGATCAAGAATGGTTCACAGACATGTTGATGCTATGCTGCAAGTAGCGTGCAACATGTTTAAGGTGTGTGCTGCTGACCCAATAAGGAAGAAGACAAAAAAAGCAGAAGGCCCTGCTGTGAAGAGGGTTAAAGACGAACTTTCCTAAGTTTAATAATTCCTTTCTACCCTCTTCTAATAACTGATATCACATGTCTTTCTAGCTTGTATTTTACTACTTCTGTGGTATAATTATTTAGTGAATTTATGGATATCTCCTCCTTTTAGTGACATTTTTTTAATCCAGGTAGGGAAAATGTGTGTTAAGGCAAGTATAGCGAAAAATCATACTCAGTGTTGATTGTAATAAGTAATAATTTGCCTGTCATATCAAAAAAAAAACATATTTCTCTCCCAACAGTACACATAGTTGAATTATGAAATGTTATCTTTGTAGATACCAGGTTGCGCAAATATCGAAAAATCACGTCACTTAACAGCTTAAATGAGCCAAAAAACACACAAAAACCTGTAGTGGTGGATACTGGAAATATTATAATTGGTGTTTTTTTTTTTTTTCCACACTTTTTTTCCTCACAAAACCAAAAAAAATATCAAAAAAGTACAGAAACATGCCAAAATTTAAAAAAAAATTTTTTTCAAAAAAAAGCTAAAAAAAGCTAGATAGCTTTAGCTCCAAAAAGCTTAGCTTTAGCTTTTAGCTTTTTGCACAAGTATGCAGTGCTCATATGTTCTGTTCCAGACGAGGAACCTCCCCACGTGGCATTCAAGACCACTAATGTTTTAGGTTTACCTTGGTAATTCTCGTGTTTAGGATCCATTATACTGCTCTCTCTATCTTTTTGTTAACTCATCGTTCTTATAAAAGGCTTATAGAAGGCCTGACGCCCACTATCTCTTTTGAAGTTGGTGTCTTTCAAGGCTGCGTTTCCTCCCCGACCCTTTTTAATTTGGTATTCCAACTACTGCTCTTTTCCTTAGCAGTTCATCAACAGGAAGCCTACGAGTTTAACAATAAATCCCTCCAACTATTAGTTGCAGCTTTTGCTGATGATTTACAACTTACCACGTCATCAAAGGCGGGGGCAAAATTGCTAATCAAGTCGCTTGAACAGTTTCTTTCCTGGTCTCGTGGTATGAAAGCGAAACCCCAGAAATGCATTGCCCACAGCTTTGTACAAGGGAAACCAGCTAACCCGGACCTGAAGATTAACAATGTTCCGATTACGAATCTCCAGGAAGCTGGAGAGTTCAAATACCTCGGGCGTTGGTTTGAGCCGAACGCCAAAGAACAGAAATTGCGAGAGCGCCTGACCACTTTTACCAGGAAATTTTTAAAAAAAGTCGACGCCTCCAAGGTGAGTAACGACACCTCCCGTTTGTGACTATGACGCGGGGGAGTCGGCGAGCAAAGACTCGCAAACTGTTTGTTTCTTCTGATCATTTCTTTTTTAAAACCAAATAGATCAACATGGTTGGATTGGTGCAGAGCGCAGGGCCACTTGGGGCGATAATACCAAGGTAAGACGCTTGTAGCTGCTGACACATGTCCAGATTTTATTACTTCACGGACACCAGCAGCGAATGGGTATGAAATCCAATTAGATTAAACAGTTTGCTTTCCTTTCTTTCTTTGCTGCCGATGCGCAGCTGTAGACAAAGAAGTCCAACTTCGATGTCATTTGTTTACTTAGGTAATAAAAACAAACCACATACAGCTACAGGATACTCACATCAGTTGGACCGATATCGATGCTTTCGTTGTCTTCCCTGGCATTGTTTTTCAACAACACTCGTTCTTTTTCATGTTCTGAAATACTTTGCTAACATTACAACACAATTCAAACAGGTCTTTCATTGCTTTATTTCCGCATTCTGTTTTGCCATGGGACGATGGAAGTACTTCGATGGAGGCACCCATGGCAAAACGCTTTAGGGGCATCGGTGTTTGTAACCCTCTGAAGCTTCTCCTTCTGCAACTTCTGAGGGAGCAACACTGTCTTTTCTGTCTTTTCCCTTGACTGTTTGGTGTCATCGGGGGTCATCTGTTGATGTAATGGAGTCTGAAGTTGTTTGTGAGACTCTGAAGGTGTGTCTGCTTGACGTTCTGGAGTGTCAAACAAGCATCTTCTATTTACATCGTTAGTCTCTTCATCTGGTATTGCTGTGCACTTCCCGTTCTCATTTGGAAAGTCTGCCGGGTGACTTGTGTCTAAGAAGCGATTCACGTTTCCTAGTATACCAATACCTGATCCAAGATCATCTACTTGTCTGCCCACAGGACCAAGAAAGGGTTTTGGTTTTTATCTTTTCCTCAGGAAGTAAAAACCACTTTTGCACAAGTAGTCTAACAAAGCGATATGTTGAAGAGGTTCTCCACTCAGTCCGCATTTCTGTAATTCATAAAAACAATCTAAGTGAGGACCAGTTCTTCTTGATAATTTTAGATAGGTTTAGTGGACAGATTCAAGAGGATATTGTTGGACTTCTTCTTTCTTGTGGCTCTGTTTCTGTCTATGTGCCAGCTGGACTGGAAAACTTCAGCCACTTGATGTTGCTGTATTCAGTGGTATGAAATTAAGACTAAGAGAGAAGTTTCTCAAATGGTACACGGTTAGCATCCAAGTGGATATGAGTACCACATCAATCGGGGACCAGCACTTTGCATGGGTTCTAGATGCTTATTTCAATACACCACCTGATACTGTAAAAGTAGGGTTCAAAAAAGCAGGTGTTCTCATAGAACAACCAAACTTAGGTAGTTACTGAATCCAACAGTATTACCACTGATGAGCTTCAAAGTGTTACTGTTTTTAGTGAAAACTCAATCTTCAGCCTTGATGATGATAGTGAGTTCTTCTTGGAAGACAACCTTAACCCCCACAGAGATTGTCTTATCAGATGAAGAAGTTGAGTTTCAAAGTGAAACACTTATTATTAAATAAGAATGCTATTTATTTCTCCCTATAAGAGCTTTTGTCTTTGATTCAACTAAATCGAACGGTGTCCACCTGCATGATCAACTTGACAATGGTAGCAACTTTGCCTTTGCTTTCAGGAAGATTAAAGAACTGAGATGCTGGTAAAGATATCAGTGTCAACAACATCTCAGACTGCGATCTACCGTCGGTTTCTTGGACTTGTTTGTCTCGAAATCGGAAATACTATCACTTGAAGCCCCCGCACTCTCAGAAGGTGATCATGAAATGGATAAATGCTGCGACTTTACAAAGGCAGAGATTGAAGCAGCGATCAAGAAATTGAAGACCCGCAAGGCTGCAGGATCTGATGGAGTTCACAATGAGATGATCAAAAACTTCTCTCCGACAACAGCGGAATACCTCCTGAGAATTATTAACACTTCCTAGGAAGACCGTATCTATGGCTCTTTTAGTTTTGTGGATTACTTCAGTAGTTTTTGTTCCAGGTTTACAATCATAAACTGATGACTTGAACAGAATCCAGACAGATGAATTCAGATTGGTGATGTCTTTTTTCCCCCTTTTTTCCCCTCTTTTTTTTTTCTGCCAAGAAAACACATACCTGTATAGTTTTTTGTCGGCTGGAATTGCATCTGATAAAACTGGTGGTCTTTAAAAGTGTAAGCCAGATACAAGTTGCCTAATCAAAAATTAATAACGCCGCTACAAACTATCAAGAATGTCAGGCGCACTTGTTGTTCTGGTCCAGGCATGTTACATTTTTATTTTGTATCAGACCAGGTTTTCATTTCAAAAAAAAAAAAAAAAAAAAACGAAACAAAGCCTACATTATTATTGTTTGAAAAATGAAAATTCTCTTATTGAAAACCTTATCTATTTAATTAGCAGGAAGCAGATGGAAATATTGACGTGCCTGACAGGGATAATTGGTACACTGCTGGTCAGCTGTTGGTTGCTTGGAGATCAATTTAAGTTCATAATCTTCGATACAATGACTACAAACAGACCAGAGACGGCACCGAAATTAAGTCCGGGGTGTCGAAGTGAGGAACTTACACCTAGTGCCACTGCAACAATAAGACAAAAGTTAGAAAAAGCAACGGAACTAATTCAAAGGAATGCATGCGAAGAGGCAGTCACATTACTTTCGAAGGCTTTGACAGATTTTCCAAATAATTTAAATTTATACTTAAAGCGATGTGATTGTTGGATAAGACGAAAGGAATACCACTGGGCACAACATGACATTGAGCAATGTTTATTAATTGATGTTGATAACGCTGAGGTATATAATATTCAAGGTGATATATATAGAGGCCAAAATAGGTTTTATGATGCTTACCATTCGTGGGCACATCCAAGTACCAAAAACCGAAATGACATAAAACAAAAACGTGATGAGTTACAATGCGCTGTTACAGGAGGTTCCTTGATGTCTGTTATTACAACGTCGATTGACAATGAGCTGCTTCGCGTACTTGAAAATCCCAAAGACTTAGATTTGCTCTCTCTTCCTGATATTCATAAAAAGTTAGATGACTGCGCTAACATCCTTTTAGTTGATGATGTAGCTCTTTGTAACAATATCGTATCATCACTTTTCCTAACTCACTCATACAACAAAGCCTGTTGCATAATGGCACAAGTAATAGCTTGGTTTCCACAGCATATGCCGCTGTTCAACTGGAAAAAAATGATCGATTGCATGGGACGATGCCTCTTTCAAGACTGGAGCATCCATGGTAGAAATGCAAAGTTCTGCGCAAATGCGCTGACAGTACTTGCAGCAGATGCGCAAGACGATGAAATACGCAGATATGCTGTAAAGACGTTGTTAATACCAATGTCGTTATGGTTGACTGATAGTACCCCTGCACCAATTGAGCTACAAGACGATGATTTTGCGGTGTCGGGATGTTCATTTGTTCTGAGACGTCACTCAGCAATAAGTTGGTTGGAAATGTTGTTTGAGCCAATGAATTCTTTTACAGGTGACCCTCTTGGTTCTCATTATCACTTAATTGAACAAGAATTATTATTATTTCATGGTAATCTATTTATGTTTAATCAATTACTTCATATAATGCATTCTGAAAAAGTAGTTTCACTAATCATCCCTGACATTGTATCACATGTTCGTGGGTTTACTGATGTATTAGCCTTACCAAGTAATAAGAGTATATTGTTAGACACGGTTACCACATTCTCGTTTTTTATAACGTGTGCTGATGCAACGCCAGTGTTCTCAAGTGCTGTGTGTACTGGTTTGCTTACTATTTTGAAGACGAAAAATGTTTCGTCGACGCTAATCACATCTCAGCATGCGTCAGTGCCATTACTTGTTGTGTTGTCGAGGCTTGCGTGTTCTCATTCTCCAGCGTTGCATTTGTTAGAACACTTGGCGATGACGCATCCGGGTGTGGTTGATAGTATTAGAGCTTTAGCACAAGTCTTGGAGGTACCTCCCAAAGATTCAATTAAGGATTTCACAGATGATACCAAAGACTCTGCGTCTCAAGAAATCGATGAAACTCCTTCCACACCCTCCAGCATCTCAGCCGATTCCATCTCTGACAGCGACGGGCCAGACATTTCCTGGGAGATGGTTTTAAAAGTAAATAATGACAATCGTGAAACATGTCTTCTTACGTATTGCAGTGATCATTACCGACTACAGCCTGTCTCAGTCACTGATGATGACGATGTATTCATTCCTCTGGTGCTTACAGATGAAATAATACCACATCAAGATAAGAGTAGTGTCAAAACAGACTCTCACAAGACTATTTCTAATTCAATTTCGGGAAACCTTCAACAAGTTCATGGCAGTGAAAATACTTTTGAAATCATCGGCGAGAACGGGAAAGTGCTACTCACGGTTCAACAGTGTGGACTGAACAAAGAGGGAACTCTTAGAACATTGTATTACCCAATTATATATAATAATGATATTAAGGATTGCGTAGGTGGTCATGTTAAGCTAAACTTTGTACCAAAAAATAACTGGGTTTCAGAAGAGATATATGCAAAGACGGCACCCGATGGCATTACACCCAGAATTGTGAAGAAAAAAAGTGAAATAACGAGGGACTTGGCTCAGGCTTGGTGCCTACGAGAGATGGTTTCTCGGATTACAGGAGTTGAAGATGAAGGACTGCAGGGACTAATGTTAAGAATGACTGTAGCTGATAAAAGAATATGGCTCACCAGACAGCTAAAACGACACCACCAAGACGGTGATAATATTGCTTTCGTGGAGTGTTCACGTAACGGTGATCAATTTAAGGAACTTCACAACCAATACAAAAATAAAATAGGGCTCGCCTCATCTGACATATGCAGTGAATTTGAAGTCCGTTTCAGAGAAGAAAACTCTGTTGGATCAGCTGTTGTAAGGGAGTGGATGGAGATTGTTGCCGCTTCGTATCGACAGTCTCAAAATCTGATTCCGCATCCTAACAACGGATGTTATTTAATAGCTTCTGATACTTTATTTAGAAATCCTTGGTGGTCAGTTGATTTCGAAATGCTTGGTAGAATGCTTGGCCTTGCCTTCTACCATCAGGTTACCCTGGATCTACCATTAGATCCATCAATATGGATGATGGTATTACTGCCTGATGAATATCAATTCCCTTTTGATAGTGATGTTGATGATAATACAAAGTTACATAGTGACTTCAATAGACTGTTCCCAGATTGTGCTAAACATAATATAAAGTGGTTGATTGAAAATTCAGTGCAATTACTTGGTATAGATCTTACATTCACTGACTTAATTCCAAGTTCTGTGAAACAAGATCATAATGCTGAGCCAGTCACTGTTTCAATTAGCGATATATTATCCTGTAGTGGCTCTACACCATCTGATAGTAACGATGACTCAAGTAGTAGTAGCAGTAGTAGTAGCAGTACGAGTAACAGTGATACCACTTCTGGACCAGCTCCCATCTCAGTAGAGTTAACTCCTGGTGGAGAATCTATTCTGGTGACGGATGATAACAAAGAAGATTATGTTTTGTTGCTTCAAAAGTGGCGTCTTTGCACTGGAGTAACTCGACAGGTGGCGAGTCTCAAGAAGGGAATTTCAAAAGTAATCCCTCCATCACTGATGGCTGACATTAAGAAGATGTTGACACCATCAGAACTAGGACTGCTGCTGAGTGGAATGCAAACTATTGAGATACCTGACTGGAAGGCCAACAGCAACTACGTTGGATTCCCAGATGGTGGTGAAACACCTGTCATAAAGTGGTTTTGGGAAGTAATGGAGAACTGGAACTCAGAAGGTAACACAGACCGCTTACAGTCGGCTCTACAATTCGCAACCGGATCCCGACGTGTTCCTGTTGGCGGATTCGCCTGTCTGGTTGGTCACAACGGAGGTCAGCATCAGTTCACTTTATCTAACGCGAAACACATGTCGGTGACTTCCTTACCCAGAGCGCAGGCGTGCATCTGTACCGTTGACTTACCCCCGTGGGAATCGAGAGAGGTGGCAGTGGAGAAGTTGACACTCGCTTTTGATAACAGAAATCTCAGATTTGAGGAAGGCTTCAACTAAGAAACCATATTGAAATGTGAAGGATTCCTTATCCTGATGGCTACCTGTTTATATTATTAAGAACTTTCTTATTGTAGTTGGAGAGCTGGTGTTACAGTCTTATTTAATTTATCTGTTTACTAACTCCTTCATTGTTCTGATAAAATGGTCGAACGTTGAAAAGTTGAATTCGTCACCTTCTCAATAGTCAGCACGAACTGGATGTTATTTTTGATGTTACGATTTTAGTTGCCGATTTCATTTTTTTTTTTTTTCGATTACTCTTTTGCGCATCTTTTCTTATTTCCCCCGTTCAATTTCTTTGTTTACAACAAAGTGCGCCAAGAACAGCTGACCTACAGGATGCCTACTCGTTGTTTTTGTGTAGACGTTGGTTGCATTTTCGTATTTGTTTTTTGCGGTTAGTTTTTTTTTTAAAAATTTATTTTTCATTGTTTTTTTTTTGTTATTCCAGAAAGAGATAACAAACTTTTTCCTCATTTAGCCATTTCTATAACAATGATAAACAAAAGAGTCCAAAGAAAAAAATTGTTCTTTTCTGAGTGTTTGTATTCTCAGAGAACAATAAAGTGGATTTATCTATTCAAAAGACTTCTTCACAATACAAGTATTAATTTACTGCCTTGGGTTGTTTACCTCAAGTGAGATCAAAAAGTGATCTCCACTTCGATATCCTCACAGTGATGTTACTAATTCTTATTATTATTTTACAGCACTTAATAAAATATGAGTGACTCGCTGGAAAATTTATGTGAGAAATTATCCAGTTGGGGATTCACACGTAGTAAGTCTGAAATAACAGATGTCGATCCTGAACAAGAGGAGTACCTTCAGTCGTTATACACTCTTCAATGTGTTGTAGCAGAAGTTATGTATAAAACGATAAACATGTTGTGGAATGAAGTAACCCCAGACCATATTCAAGACACTAAAGATGTAGTGATGCAGTATGAAACTGACATATTAAAGATTCAATCTTTGGTGAAAAACTTTCAATCGACTGCTGACATGGCGAAGAAGGTAACTTTATTTTCACAACAATTAGAGTTGGTAGAATTAGCTTATGAATCGCACATGTTACCTGAGCATTGGATATCATTCTTTAGTGAGTCTGATTACAATGGCGCGAATGACATTATTGAGAATTTGAAATCTACTCAATCAGAAACTTCTCCAGTGATTTCTTTTATAATAAAAGATTTTTTTGCATCTCTGACGACAACATACGTCATAGATCATCTTAGAAGTACTGTAATGAAATCACGTAGAGAAGAAGAATTATTATTTCAATTAACTGACTTTAGGAACAGATTCACGTCAGTTTTATTACCAATTGACACCTCTTCTGGTAACTTAGTATTGTTGAATGCGAGTCAATTTATTACAATAATGCTTGAATTGCGAACATCTTTGTTGCTGATTGCTCCTTTATCAGAGTCAGACAGTGATAGAATTCAGAGTGAGAATATTGAAATCGGTGAAGCGATTACTCGAGTTAGGTCTCTTATTGTGATTTGGATAGAACTTACAATGAACTTGACGACTATGGAATCGGTGTTGAATAATCCTTCGGTAAGAGAGAGAATGGCTGATGAATCGAATAACGTAATCGAATCAAAAAATAAATTAAAATCCATTAAGAAACTAATAATATCAATACAAGATGGATGTAATGAAAAAAATATTACAATCTCAAGTCTACACAAAAACCCATCTGACTACGCGTGTATTGAAAGATGTGTTGATGAAGCAACTGAATTAGTAAGACAGGCGAAAAATGATTTATCAGAATGTGTCGTCGATCTTTGTCATTCTTTTCCAAAATTAAATTGGCTCGAAGAAGACATGTTATTAAATGTAATCGCTGTGAAGAGTATCCCTGATGAGATTAATAAAATATTACCCTTGATTTATGATTCAATAACTTCACTTATCATCAAGTCAACCACCGATAATGATCTACTTCACATCACTGGAGTGACAACAGCAGCAGAGGAGGTGTTAAAGTTTCCTGAAGAGCTGATTGTAAATATTAGTGAAGATAGTTACTTCTCTGAATGGATAGTTCAACTACAACAGTCTATCGACATGTCTATCTCATCACTTACTGTTAAAATGATATCACTTTCTGAAGGGTTACGAGTTGGTAGAAATCAACTCACTGATCGCTATCTAGAATCATTACCTGGTCACTTCTGTACTCTTGGAGTACATCTAACCTGGACTGGTATGGTTGAAGCTTCACTTGGTGTTCCTAGTCACTCTAGAGGAGAATCAACATTATGTAGAGACAAGGTTAAGTATTCTAAACCTGGTCTTTCTTCTTCAGTTCGTCCAAGTTCTGCAGCATGTCCAGTAACTAGTACTCGACCTATGTCAGCAAAGTATGCCACAGCAACTCGTCGTCCTCAAACTGCTGAACTTCGACTTAAGAATTTAACGACCCCCCTGGCAGCTGATAGTTCAATTATTAGACCTGGTTCAGCTGGTTATAAAGCAGCTAAACATCCCACAGCAAAGGCTGATGAGACCCGTGCTGCTCGTCCTCCCCGTCGAAGATCCTCAGCACGTAAGAAAGGCGAGGAAGCTGCTGACAGACCCGGCACGAGCCAAAAACGCCGCTCTATTATGCGTAAACCTGATTCCAGACCTGGGTCTTCTGCTCTAGGTCTCCGTGGAACTGCTGTAACTCATACCAACGTTGAGTCATTTGGTTTGGGCAGGGCATTTCAAGAGGATTTTGACAGGTCTTTGTCACCTCCAGTTCGAGTTCCAAGGGAGCCCTCTCCTCCACCGGTTACGGTTCCAGTTCCTGTGGGGGCAGGTTTTGATGTTGGCAGATGTCGTTGGGTAACATCACCAGGACTGAGTCATGCCTGTCAGAAGTTGAGAAGCATGCTGGGTAATCTGGTAGACATGAGTTTGGGAAATATTCCTCGAAGGAAGAGGATAAAGATTGAAGGGTTGATAAACTTATTAAAATATCTGACAGACGCTGCTGAAGATGATTCAATAAAGAAAACAGAATCACTCACAGACTTTGATTGGCAAAGACTACCAAGAATATATGCTCCTCGATCCCACACTGAAAATCATAGACCAGAAGTACTTTCACTTGACGAGGGTAACCACATGGTTTCTGTGAAGGGAGGTACACCTGTTGTCACTGGACATGTTTTTAAAATGGGAAGCCTCTCTCTTCCATCGGGAATGGAATTCCACGCATCTCACACTACTCCTGTAATAGTAACTCCTCAAACAGTAAAGTATTGGCTTCACTTAGTCCAAGCCATCGCTCTTCACTACAGTGGAATAATATCTTCAGGGACCAGAGGGATTGCTGTTCAGGCGATAAAAGATTTAAGTTCAATGGCTGGAAGGTTTGTTGTGGTATTGGAAGGTAACTCTGAAGTAACATCATCTCAGCTGTCATCATTTTTTATTGGATTAGTTGAAACTGGTAGTTGGGGAATAGTTGATGGCGTTAATAAGATACCATCAGAACTGATGTCTAATTTAAACATTTTAACTGAGCGGCTTCACAGCAGCTCCTGCAGACCTGCAATTGCTATGGGTGGTGGGCTCAGACAGGGAGTACCAGGAGCGGCGATATTCGGCCTCTTATCACCTTCTTCAACAAATCATGTACCAGCTTTACCATCAGACCTCCAGGCTCAGTACAGAGTGTTGTCGCTGCCTATTCCTAACTACTCAATTATATGTTCTACTCTGTTGACGATCGCTGGTTTTGATCAAGACACGATCTCATTATTAAGTAGACGATTAGAGTCATTTATTCAATTATTAAATAATTCTTTTGATGATAAATATAATTTTGGAATTCACACCCTTCGAACGATATCAAGAAGAGCATCAGAGTTGTTAAGAAAACAGTGTAGTTCTCGTGAAAGGAGACATGTTCTTCAAGACTTGTTGTTGTTAAGATCATGTAGAGAAGTTGTAACGTGTCAGTTAGAAATTAAAGATCATGCGTCACTACTCACAATATTGTCTGATATATTTCCTGGTCAAAAAACTTGTTGTAGACACCTCTTGGTGACTGAAGCACTTCGTACGTCGTTATCAACTCACGGGATAACATCATCACCTGGGTCTGCTTGGGAGAATAAAGTCAGCTTGTTATATGAGACATACGTCTCAGCTTCAAACATTCTTCTCTTAGGGAATGGTTATACAGGTAAGACAACAGCTAGAAAGGTTCTCTTTGAAGTATTAAATATCGTCACGTGTTGTAAACAAACTGAAGTAGTGTTGTATCCGAATTCACATCCAGCAGGTGACTACTTTGGAAGAATTGGTCAAAATATGATTTGGGAAGAAGGAATATTCTCAAGAGAGTTGAGACACATATCAGATAGTAGTAATCCCACTTGGATCGTTCTCGATGGTAAATTAAACTTTTTGAATGAGATAAAGAGTCTTGTTGATGCTGTTCCTCAAATCAACAAACCTCATCAAAGTAGAGTTCGACTCGGATCGAATTGTAAAATAGTTCTCGAAACAGATGTGATTCCTTCATCAGCAACAGTTGATGTTTTAACAGAATTCACAACTCACTTCTTCGATGATGATATTGTTGAGTGGAAGAATCTTTTGCTTACAAAGCTTTCGTCGATCTCAAATACTGCTGAGCATCCTCAGCTGTCGTGTTTTTATAATCTTTGTGAACAACATCTTCCTTCGATATTATCTCATGAAGTAGTAATGATGACGGATATTCATGTAGTCTCAACATTACATGCTGTGGGTAGTTTGTTCTCTTGTGCAAAGGCAATCTTTTGTA
Source organism: Flectonema sp. DT1601 (assembly GCA_964019425.1). Classification (NCBI taxonomy): domain Eukaryota; phylum Euglenozoa; class Diplonemea; order Diplonemida; family Diplonemidae; genus Flectonema; species Flectonema sp. DT1601. Next base: position 1,194,993 of record OZ025797.1, read on the forward strand.
ACTCTCGAATGCTGTCGAATGACAGTCGTGCAAACCAAACAACTATCTCACCAGGAACTCATAGTGTCTTTTGGTGGTGTGTAGCTCATGTGTTGGTAGCTGGAGCAACAGACTCAGCCAGATCAGTTTTTGAAAGACAAGTAATAGAGCCTCAGATAACAGCAGCAGGGTTATCACTTCCAAGTGGAGTGACTTCAATATTTGATGTTGTTCTGGATGATAAAAGTTGTACTTTCTCAATACCTCAGCCGCTGACTTCATTAAAGTATTCAAGTCTCGCTTCTTCAGGTGTTCCTCCTTCACTTGCAGCCTTTGAGATTGTGACTGCTATCAGTCCTGGAGCATCATGGTTGACACAATTACTTATTCAAACACCTCACAGTGTTGTTGTTCACAGTGATAATTTAGTCACAGGTAAAACTGTTTTGTCTAAATGTGTACTTCAGTCTTTAGGGAAATCATATTTAACCGTCAGATTCGGACACTCTAATTCACCAGACAGAAATCTGATTGTGTCGTATACAGGAGCGGTACTAATTGATGATGTGAGTTTAGAACCTGAGTCAACATTTCCGAATCCATTCTATGAAATGATTAACAACAATGAGTCTCTCAGATATATTGCGACGGTTCGTAGGAACGCTTCGAATTCGTCTTACGATCGAAGGTTTTTATCGAAATTCGTTCAAGTTCACTGCAATCCATCGTACTCTTCTACTACTGACTCGTATTGTAAATTATTACGAGCGTATTTAAAAGGTCAGGGAGATCTACCAGACTTCCTTCCAAGTATGACTGTCTCAGTTATGAAACGTTTACGAGTCGTTGAGGAACCGACTTGTGCTGTGGTGTGTCTTCCGACCTTTGTGAAGATTATGACATTTGTTTCGAATTGCATTTCAAATGCGACTCCAAGATGTCTGATGTCGTTGTGGAAAAGTGAAATAGCTCTTCAGCTGAACACAACTAATGAAAATGTTTCTAATGCTTGTACTGAAGTATTGAGATCTGTAGTTCCTACTCAGACGATGACCCCTGATGAACATTGGGTTTATGCGAAACCTGGAGTAGAGTCCAGTCAAAATGTTGTTGTTGACATTGAGGGTGATGGCTACACCGAAAAGTGTAAACAATTACTTTCAAAAATCCACAAAACTGAATACATACTTTATCCATCATTAATGAGAACAATCTGCTTAGTAAGTAGAATCATATCAGTAGTTAACTCACACGCACTAGTCATTGGGATTCCTGGTTCTGGTAGAGGGATGTCGATAAAGGTCGCTGCAGCTGTTTCAGACATTCAATCCGCTGAGGTGTTTATTGACCAATCATCAATATCGATACCGATTAATATTATTAATAAAGTTTCTGAATGTCATCATTGTTGTCTCATAGTGAGGGTTACTTCTGAGTCGAAGTTTAACAATCGAGTATCTCGTCAATTGTCAGAAATTTGTTCGGGTAATGTCTCTGTTACGGAAGATCAAAAAGAAAATCTCATAGCTTCTCACCACGATGCGATTATTTCGAATATTTCGTCGATATTTCCGGAGCTCACTTCCGCTACTGAGAAGTGGCAGGTAATTCAAAAAGCAATCTCTCTTTATCTTCACGTTTTTGTAGTAACTGAGAAAGATTCCCCGACAATATCTGATTTTTGCAGTAGAGAAAACTGTTCTAAATTTTCAACAAGTTCGAACCTGACTGAGAGCGATTTTAGATCGATATCAGCTATTAAAGGTATTGATGCAAGTAATCAAAATGCGGTAACAAAATTGTTACATGATACGCATAAGTGGGTGGAGGAGAAGATGAGTATTCCACTACCCCCTTCATATGCACCTCGGGCTATAACTAGTGTGATGGGGATAGCGTCGTCGAGAGAGATTACTTTGAAAAAACAGATTGGAATGATGCAAGGCTCTCAAAGAGATCTTTTATCAGTCAGCCACTCGTTATCAACATCCACTGGTGTACCACCAAAACCTATTTCATGTGATGCGAGTCATAGTGTGTATTTTACAGCTCAAGTTACTGATTCACTTTTAATAAAAGTTGTACTCGACATTATTGATAATGATCCATCACTAATAAGAAATCCTGGAGTCTGTATCCTCAACACATCTAATAATGAACCAATCGTTAACTTCTTCGTTCAAGGTGAGATTGACTACAACAACAGTCCTATCGAAGAGAGGAATGGAGGACCTCCGACATCATCACGTCTGTCGATAACAGGAAGTAGTATTAGTCTTGAGGATTGTATTCTAACAAAGACAATAGTTGATAATGTTATTATTTGGAGAATAGTAGGAGTGTTGAAGACTACCGGAAATAATGATGTTCCCTTCACACTCAGTCAATCAACACCAGTCGATGAATCTTCTTCATGGCTACGAGGACAGATGAAAGGTGGAGCAAGAGTCGAACCAACTGAGATTCAGAATTCAGTCCAAGTTGAGAATTTAGATTCCATCACAAGACATGTTCATGAGATTCTTGAAACTGAGAGATCCAGAATATCAGATCGACTCGCCTATCTCTCTCCAGATACTTTAATTAGTGATGCTGTTGTCGCTGGTATCTTTATGACATATTCACCTGGTTTACTTTGTGATCATCGTATTGGATTATTTAATTTTATTATCGATTCTTGTAAACCAGACTCTCTAAATCTAAAAATTGGTAAATCATTAACTCCAAAAGGACTTTATGCAGTTTATCAGTCGTGTGATGATACAGAAGTTTATTGTCAGCTGTCATCTGCTGTCAGAAGTAAACTGCCACCAGGATTCGCATGGGAGAGTTTGTGTGTCGCAGCGTTGTCTTCAGGACTGATCAGAAATGGTAATCAGATTATTAAAAAAGAATTCAGAATACCCTTTGTGATCGATCCACACAATGTCTTCCTTCCATGGCTTGCGGTTTCTGAAGAAACTTTACGTGCGGGAAACACATCTGATTTGTTGTGTATTCACGCTGACGATCCGACTATTGACACGGCTTTTATTGATTCTATTAAACAAGGAAAGACTTTAATTATTGAAAATATTGATTTGGAATCCCACGTTGAAAAGATAACGCACCTCTCTTCCATTCGTTTTGATAGTGCTGCGGGTATGATTTATTATTATTATTTATTATTAATGTAAATTAGAAAACAATAACACAACATAAAACAGTTCAATGCCATTGTAGTCTTCCTGGTTTTCCGCAAGCGATGTCTTATTCGGAAGATTTTCGAATGATATTAGTCAGCAGTTCTGAGTCTGTGAGTGACAATGATATTTTAATTACTGAAATACATGCTCGTTGTTCAGTTCTAAATGCTACCCTTGGAAGTGAAGGTGTAGCAGACGCAATTCAAAATTCGATGGTTCACAATGATCAAGGCTTGTCTGGAATGCTTGAAAAAGTATCAAAAGAATCAGACGTTAGTTATAAGAAATTATTAGTAAACGAAACACCGCCTGATGATGATAATAATTCAGTTCTGTTGTACGGAGACCCGTCATCGTTGCTTGAGAGACTTTATGGTCAAGAATTACAATCTTGTTATCAAAGAATGTCTTTGTGTCAGTCTGATTTTGAAAAGTGTTATTCGAAAGTTCGTAACATCGAACAGCAGATCAACTCATCGATGGAGCAATTCGTTGCGATTGTTCCAAAACTGATGGCTGTTTATGAAGCATCTTGTGATGCAGCAGTTGTTTATAAATCCCCCACAATGAAATTAAGAGTCAACAGAATACTAAAATTAGTAGCACGTCAACAAAACGGACCACGTTCACCAGGTGATAAAGGGAAACAAGAATTAGTTGAATCCATAATATCGAGTATTACTTTCGCAGCTTTTTCAAGTACTGATGCTGATTACAGGATGTTGTTAGCTACCTTAATGGCAGTGAACAGTGAACGTCTTTCGTCTGAGATAAGCCCTTGTGACATTCAAAAATTCATCACAGCAGACAGAGGTAATAACATACATGATCATTTGCTTCAGGAGGAAAACATTAAATCAAAAATTGAAAGTCAATATAAAAACGCTCTATCGGAATATAACAAAAAACAAGCATCAGCTCAAAAAGAGAACAACGAACAACAAGATGGGGCAAGACCGACGTCGGGTAAACAAAAGCAAGGCGTCAAATCTGTTAAGAAAACAGCTGCGGCAGAGATTCCGATTCCTGTGAAGCAACCATTTCCAAATAGTGTGAAGCCTGACTATAAATGGTTAGACCATAGTAGATGGGTTGAGGTACTACGAATTGCAAGTGAAATCCCAATATTTTCTAAGATACCTGAGTTTATATGTCCTGAAGTAGTACAAGGAGGAGGAAAACAACATCGAGACCAATCTAAAGCCCCTCGAACTCAAGCTGCCACCAGAGATCTCCGTTGGCAGGAATGGTTTGACGGACTTGGAAAGCTTCCCGACATGGAAAAGATCACAACTTCGAAGTTTGATAAACTTCTTCTCAACCTCGCAGTGAGACCTGACAAGTCAATGAATACAATAAGAAAATATATCATCGATATAAATAAGAACTTTGATCCATATGCTCTCACATCACCACTAAGTCCAGATATAATAACTTCTTCATCTCATGATACTGCGATCACATTTATATTAGGAAGTGGTGATTCTAATTGTGAGTGTCTTCAGTTAGCGAAGTCTATTGCACTCACTACGAAATCATCTCTTCCAGATGCTTCTTGTATATCAATGCAACATGGATCTGAAGAAGGATCTCTGCAAGCAGTCAGACAAGGTCTTATCACTGGGTCATGGGTATACATAGCAAACGTTCACTGTACTGATAAACATTTTCACCGAGACTTGGTTGTCTGCATGAGAGAATGTACAACTCCGAATTCAAACTTCAGACTTTTCCTAACATACAGAGACACCCAACGAGAACCACCTCAGGTAGTTGCAGAATCTGTTTTGGTAGCTGTCGGTGGTGCTAGAGGAGTTAAAAACTCAATGTCCAGCATCTACAAAAATATTGAAAGCCAAAGTTTAGCATCCTGGAGTGCTTCAGAATGGCAAAGATTATTATTTTGTGTTTTATTGGTCGTCGTGTTAGTTGGTGAACGAGATTCACTAGTTAACGGGATGGGAAAAAGTGTCGGAACTCATCAAAGCTTAGCTGCTGCAGCTTCAGCTGTGTCTGCCCTAAAGCAACAATACTCCTCACAAAGATTATCATATAAACATAAAGACTCTCGTATTTCAGAAGCTTGTTGGGGATCACTCCGACATAGTCTTACAGAAGCTATGTCTATGAGTTGTCAAACATCATCATCACGACTTAGCGTGAAGGCCTTTATTGATTGGTGGATTCATCCAGAAATTACAAGCAGACCAGGAATGATTATTTGTAAAGGATTTCAAATCCCTCTCAGTGATCTGTCATCTCACTTACAAGCGATCGATTTAATGCCTTCGACTGACACTACTGAACTTCTTGGTCTTCATCCGAGTTCGGAAACCATCGCACAGAGATGTTTATTAGAAGGTTTACGTTCTAGTATGAGTCAAATATTCTTTCCTTTAAATAATAAATTAACTCCTGATGTCTTATCTTATCGAGATGGTAAAATAAAACAATTCTTAAGTAAGCTTCCAGGACCTTTTACAAGACAAGAGATGTCATCATTTTGTGAAAGTGGTAGTTCTCCTTATAGTGAGTTCTTCGCATCTGAACTTCGGAAGCTAAATAGTTTATTAATCCAAATTAGTGAAAGTGTTAGTGGTGAAATATCAAAACAAGAAATCAACAATCAAATATCCAACGGGACAGTTCCAACATCATGGCCACATTGGTTTGACACAACCAACACTGGATCGTGGTTGTCGTGTCTATTAGCTGCAAAGAAACAAATTTACGTTTTTTGTAAAAATCCGAAATTAGCAACTCAACGACCAATTGAAATAGGACTCTTTAAAGACCCAATGAATTTAATTATTGCTCATAGACGTGCGGTGTGTAGAAAATTAAAATGGGGATATGCATCTGTTGAGTGTCAGGCACTACTTCTAAATGACAGTGAGGATTGTGTTGTGCCGTCTTTAGTTTTATCTCGTCTAAAGAGTGTTGGATTCATGTGGAATAGTGAGAGTCAATTAGTGACGGATATCCCGAGTAGTAATTGGTGGCATTCTTATATTAAGAAGTTTCCTTCACTTCGGATCATTGTGACTCCAACGACTATTTCACGACAACCAACTGGAATACCTGTTCCACTGTTTTGTCGAGCTTCTGATCAAGAACCACTACTGTCAGTCATCTTACCATCAGAACAGACAGAACCAAATCATTGGGTTCTACGAGATGCAAAGATCCTTTGTGGACATCCTGAAAGGGTGTGAGAATGACTTCTTTTTATAAAAATCTATTTTAAAGTTTAACTGGTCTTTTCGGTAATCCTGATAGCCCATCGCTTCCGTTACACAAATGCAAGAAAAATAAAAAAATAAAAAAATAGAATAAAAAATATTTATCGTTGCATTTCCCTTATTCCTTCTTTACTGAGAAAGACTTACTGAAGGGAAGATTTAAAAAAAAAAAAAACAGTTGTTGTAAAACATGTTAAGATCGAGTGTGTCTCTCTCCGTCTACATCGGAGTTAAAAAGTGTCCATTCGGTGAGGACACTGACAGGTTTTTTCTTTACCATCCTTACAGACCATCAGTTCTTGCAACGGGTGCTTTCAACTTGTTTAAACTGAAAAAATATTATATTTCTATTCCCCTATTAACTGTTGTTATTTTTTTTTACCTGTTTTTCCCCGTCTTTAATTTTTTTCAATTCTCACACACAACACACTCTCTTTCCAACCGCAAACCCGCTTCTTGTCTCAGTAAATAACAAACATACCTCGAATCGAAAACAAAATAACAGAAAATAAAATAAAAATTTATTTTTTAAAAAAAATTATAAAAATTCGAATGTTTTTTCTTATTTTGTTTTATTCACTACCAGAAATCAAGCATAATGTAGTTGGGTAAGGGGACATCAAACTGGATTGTAAAATATTGGTTATTTTTTATATATTTTTGACAGGTCCTTCTCCTCCCCTAAAATGATATATTTAAGAGGACTTCAAGTTCGATACCGAAGTCACATCAGCCAACAGATCTCAGGATATGTTAAGAAATGGGTTGTTGATGTTCGTATTGATTCTAATGGAAAGTTACTTCATAATGTTGTTGACAACACATCGAAGATAGTTGAAGGAGGTAGTGAAGCTGTTGTTCCGGTTTTAAGACATTTCCCTAACCGAGTGACATCATGGATAGATAGACACATTACACAACACTTACTACCTGTTGGATATCAAGGAGGATCAGTTCATAAGAGTTACTATCGTTATGTTGGATATCATTCTGTAGCAGCAGTAGCAGGAGCAGTTGTAATGGTCTTCTCAACTCAAAGTATGCTTTATGCTGCAGGACTAGGAGCTGGAGCTATTCCCGTAGCTGCAGCGTTAAGTTGGGTTCTAAAAGATGGTTTGGGTCAGTTTGGTGGAGTTCTGTTCGCAAGTTTTGTTAATAAAAATTTTGATTCGGATCCAAAACGGCATCGATTCTTGGCGGGTCTAACTTTGGATTTCGCAGCTTTTCTCGAAACACTAACGTTGTTCTTCCCTACAATGTTTTTACCATTAGCTGCAGCTGCGAACTGTGGAAAGAACGTATCATTTTTGGCTGCTTCAGCAAGTAGAGCGAGCATTCACAACACTCTAGCAGCGTCTGGTAACCTTGCCGATATCACCGCCAAGGCTGGGTCTCAAACTACTGTCGCATCAGCCATTGGTACGACGTTAGGTGCAATCATAAGTACTCAGATTGGTAATGAACCGAACTGTATGGCTGTTGCTGTTGGATGTGGAGCTGTTGTTCATTTAACTTGTCTTTACATGGCTGTCAGATCTGTTACTTTTTCTCAACTAAATCAACAGCGATTGGAGATATTAGTTTCGTATTACTTATCAACGAAAACAACATTGACCCCTTGTGAGGTTTCTAATTTGGAACATTTTGCATCAAAATATGTTCCAAAAGTAATAATTGGAATCGACTTACGAACAGTCATCACTGAGCCTGAGCAATACGATTTACTTGTTGAGGAACTTTCTAAAAATCGATTTTTTGTATTTACTCTTTCTGATAATAAAAAGGGATTCCTACTCTGTACTACCGCAGAAACAAATGACATCATAAAGGGAATGTATCACTGTGTGAATGGGTCTTTAGAAGGTGCTGAAGAATTTATTGCCGCCATTGAAGACGCTGGATGGTCATTAGGACAATCGTATATCGAAGATCAACCTGCGAGAGTTAGAATTGAAAAGTAATTGTTATCACAGTTGGAAAAGTTTTTTTTTTTTTTTTTTTTTGTTATATTAATTTCTTATCCTTTTTGGAAGACTACTACACTAATAAAACACCACCGCTGGTCTGGTTGTGTCTGCTTAGCGAACAGTATGAACGCAGAGAATTTAATATCACTGTTGGTCTGGTTGATGTTTTATTCACATTTTATTTTTATGTTTTTTTTTTTTTTTCCACTCGTTTTACACATCCTGTTGGATGGTCATCATAAGAAGTCTCTTTTCTTAATTAATTACTTCGAAGCAAAACGTTACTTTAGTGGCATCACTGCCAGTCTGGTGTTGCTGTTTTTATGTTCAATTTCCTTTCTTTTGGTTAGTCGGGGAATTCCGTTTTTTTTTTTTTTTTGAAATCTCAAAAGAGATTAATTCGTTTTAATGTTTTTCTACCGCTGCTCTGGTCCAGTAGTTTGGGTAGTTGACATTATGTGTTGTCAAGTGTTACTCTCTCATACCAACTCCTTGCGGTTGTGTCGACCTGCAGTTACAGCGAGGAGTGAGAGAAGACGCAGACTACAACAACACCCACACTAATTAAGAAAATGATTCTTCAAACGTTCCATAAAAAAAGAACTTTTTTTTTTTTTTTTTGGATAAATTATTATACTTTTACAACTAATAACTGTTTGTTGTATTTACTCTTTGAGGTAGGGGGAGGTGGGTAGTGGAACCCCCTAAATATGTATTTACTTCCCCAACACAGTTCACGTTAGCTCTGTATCAAAGTTACCATCCTCTCCCACTACAAGAGAGATGTTTATATCGTATTCGGTTAACGATGTGATGTTTGGGCTCTCTTGTTTGTGTTTTTTCTTGTTTTCTTGTGCGTAAGAACTTTTTCTGTTTTTTTATAATGGAAAAAGTAGAAGTGCACTCCCTCACCTCACCAGGCGAATAATCAACGCTGTCAACTAATAGTGAATGTGGTTGGGTCTGGGTAGTCATTTCCTTCAGGTGTTATTAACGTCGCTTTTCGCCAGTGAGAGTCTCACAGTTGTCGTTTTCTTCCGAATCTTCCTCTCTTCCCGTGAGCTTTTACCTGGAGGTTGACTCCCATGATTACTTTATGGTAGCGTGTGTCCCTCTCAACGTCTCTGTCTGCTGTGTAGTGTACCCTCCCTCCCTAAGGTCATCTCAAAGGTAAATTAGTATCCGAGTGAGCAGCCCGTTAGATTTAACCATCTTGTTAGAAGTGGGTTGTTTTCTGTCATCTGTTTGTAATCACACTTGGAACAGGTGTTGTGTTGTTTGTGTTGAGGGGTTTTTTTATTTCTTAAAATCCGAAAAAAGAAAAAAAAAAAACCAAAAAAAAAAAAAACTTTAAAAAAAAAAAAAAAAAAACCATCAAAACAAGAAATAAATAACTCTCTTCTATATTTATTATCTTTAGTATTCCTAACGGCCGTGTGTGTAGGGAGGGGTGGGTATCACTATCCCCAACCGGAGATATTATCACAAGTTATATAATGAAATAAACTACCTCACTATTTACTACCAGATCACAACACACACGATTATACTGTAAAATAGTGAAAACATTAAGAAATTATGAAGGCCTGTCCAATATAATTCTTTTTTTTTTATTATCCCTCACAAAAAAAAAAAGAAAAAAAAGTCTGCAAAATATGAGCGACTACGAACTATTAGATTGCATTGGTAGTGGAGCGTATGGACAAGTATATCGAGGTAAGAATACATCGACGGACCAGTCGGTGGCTATTAAAGTTATAAACTTCGAAACAATCTCCGATGATATCGAAGAGCTCATGCGAGAAGCACGTTCAATGAGAGAATGTTCTCATATAAATACCGTTAAAATTATTTCCGGATTCGTAGTGGGATCGAGACTCTGGATTGTTATGGAATACCTCGCTGGAGGTAGCGTTGCTGATATTTTAAGATTTTTATACACCGTCGAGAGACAAACACGATTATCAGAAATTCAAGTTGCTTGCATTATCAGCGACGTCTTACAAGCTCTGATCTACTTACATGGTCAAGGAAAGATCCACAGAGATATCAAAGCAGCTAATATTTTATTAAGTGCGAGTGGGGTTGTTAAATTAGCTGATTTCGGAGTGTGTGGTCAGCTCTCAATAACTTCGATATCAAATAATAAACAACGAGGACTTCAATCTGTTGTTGGAACTCCTAATTGGATGGCACCTGAAGTAATCGTTCAGGGAATATGTTATGATACGAAATGTGACGTCTGGTCTCTCGGGATTACAGCTTACGAAATAGCAACAGGTCTACCACCGTATGATAGACAGCCTACCAAGGCTTTATTTGAGATACCTCGAGTTCAAGCTCCTCTACTTACTGGTGAGTACAGTAAAACATTTAAACAATTCGTGTCTTATTGCTTGGTTAAGAAACCTGAATGTAGACCTTCTGCTCTTGACGTCTCAAAGCATAATTTCATTACCGAACATTGCACAGGTAGGACTAGCAGCAGTGCCTTACAACCTGTTATGGAGATCTGGTTGAGACATAAAAGTCAGAGTGAGAAGAAAAAAGGATCTCAACACAGCAGGTCATCAAGTGCTGATAATGAAGATCTTCACAATAAAATCGATTGGGAATTTCCAGAAAGCGCAACTCAGAGTAGTGTAGGTGGTCGACATCATTCGAGAGTGTTGTCAGTCGGTTCCAATGGAGGGACGAGAAGAGTTCATCCTCCGACATACTCATCGTCAAATGGGACGTTAGTACCTCGACTACCACTTAGTGGGATGGGTGCTAATTTATCAGCTTTGGGAACTCCAAAGAGTGACAATCGAGGTAGACTAACTCCTCGAGAACGAGGCTCAACACCCATGACAACTCCAAGAGGAGGTCAAGTCTCACTCGCAACAGCAGCTCATATGTCTGTTGTTAAACCAGCTCTATTAAAACTATCGAGATCTCACAGAGCTACTTCTGCTGGTGTCACTGAAGGAATTATTAGATTGAATCGACTGGTTGATGAAGCGCAAGCAATCTGTCCATCGTTCTCTCTGCTGTTGGTTCAAAATATTGTTCGAATGTTATCAAAGTCACCAGTCTATTCACATCTATTGCCTCATAATGAACTACTACAGACTGATAGCCTTCCTTGTAATGTAACATCAACTCCAAGAACACCATCATCATGTACGAGTATGGCAGACATTAGAAGAAGTGTTTGTAATACTCCAACGAGAGGGAAGTTTGGAGGAAGTGGTCATCTCACTGTTTCTCTTGAGAAGTCAATTAACGATGAGACTCGTCATGTTGATACTCCAACTGAAGAAGTTGTTTATTCTGATCATGAGACTTTAGAACACATCGATCCATCAAATCAACCTCAAGAACAGAATCAAAACAATTCGAATACTGCGATCACAACCACAACAACTGGAGGAGGTAGTCTGTCATCATTAGTAACGACATCAGCTGGTCATTTATTAGATATTTGGGCACAACAAGAAGTAGCTGAAGGAAGAACTAATTGTTTGATAACACAACCAGGAAGAAGGACACCAATTCCAAAGAAAGGGAAAACATAATAACTTTCATCTCTTTGAGACGTTGTTAATTGTTTACTGTTTCTTATATTATGGAACAACCCTTTTTTTTTTTGCATGCCTAGTAGTATTATGATTTTTCGTTAAGACAAACAAAAAAAAAAAAAAAGTGAATTAGTATTCTCACCACTCTGTGAAAGCTTCATTTAGTAGTCTTGACAAGAAAAGGAACCGAGGAAGGGGGGGTTTAGCTTATAAAAAAAATAAAATAAAAAAAGGAATTGGCTTTATCTTAAACTATACAGAAAATAGTAATATGACTACTGTACTAAACACGTGAACCGACTTAAACTGATAAAGCTAAAGGAGGTTTACGTGTGATGCCAATATTTCTTTTTCGTTCTTACGATACTTGTTAAGTGCAAAAAAAAAAAATGATGAAGGGAAAAAAAAAAAAATAAAAAATAAAATTCCGTTATGTAGTTTCGTTCATTCAGGTAAGGATGCGGCAATTGTTCCTTTTCTGTTGATTACATTTTTGTTAATATTTTTTCTATAAACCTTATTTTGCCTTTTTTTAGAACAAAAAAAAAAAATCAAAAATGAAAGCGAGAAAAGTATTTTAAGCACAAATACACCTCCAAAACATTTCCTACAAAATTAATATAAAGTAATCCAAGAAATCGTTTATACATATTAACTGTAACAGGACATTAACGTTTTTTTTAAAAAAACAAAAACAAAAAAACAAAAAAGAAATATGAAAAAGGTAGGTAAATACAAGCTCAAAGACCCGTTGGGTAAGGGTGCTTTTAGCGTCGTTCATCACGGAACAGATTTAGAAACAAATCAAGAGTATGCTGTAAAGATGTGTGAAAAATCAAAATTAGTAGCAAATGACATGTTGGGGGAATTGGAAAATGAAATAGCAGTTTTAAAAAAGATAAAGAGTAAATATATTGCAAACATGCTTGACATTATACAGACAGGACGATTCTACTACCTCGTCTTAGATCTTTGTAAGTATACTCTCTTTGAAGTAATTATAAACACACCTGAAAAGAAATTATCTGAAGACCAAGCCAGGAAATATTTCCATGAACTATTATTAGCCGTATACTCCTGTCATCAACAAGGTGTGATGCACAGAGATGTTAAACCTGAGAATATTTTGATAACTGAATCTGGTCAACTTAAATTATCAGATTTTGGATTCGCTTGTCCGGTTGCAAAAAATGAAGAAAACAGAGCCCAGTGTGGAACAAGACAATACCTCGCACCCGAAGTGTTTACGATGAATGGAAGATCAGAAGATTTTGATGGTTTTGCTGTTGATGTGTGGAGTTGTGGTGTTGTACTATTTGTTATGGTATGTGGTCGGTTACCCTTCGCTGATCACAACCACGAAATCCTTCGTCAAAAAATCTGCTCTGCCTCTTACACAATTCCCTCAACTGTAAGTGCGCCGTGTAGCTCTGTTTTAGAAGCGATCTTAACGTTGAATCCGTTATCACGACCGACAATATTTCAGATTATGAATACTTCTTGGTATAGACAAGACTTTGATCAAACTCTTTTAGAAGAAATAAATGAAGAGCTCCGCTACCAACGATCAATTAGAATAGAAACAATGCCAAGACAGTTCAATAGACACGTTCCAACTACTCTCTCGAGTGCTTCATCTCCACAACTGGTTGAGAGTTCTTCATATCATTATTCGAGTTCTTTACCTCATTCTTCTTATACTTCAGTTCGATCCCCTGCGATGACTATTGGTGGAGGTGGAATTCCGATTCACAGATAGCTCGATTCTGTTGATACGCAAACAGTTGTTTTATAATTTGGAATATCTGATCATATTTTTGTCAGCTATCCTCAACAGATGGAATTCTTTCACTTCTAAAAAAAAAGAAAAGAAAAAAAAGTCAACTCAACAGTTGACTGATGTGGATCATGAGATTATTCTCTTTGAAACTTCATCACCATCGTTCACTGTATCGTTTTATGTTTATGCTTCTTAAATGATATTACTGTGAGAACGAGCGAACCAACGACAACAACAGTATTGTTTTCTTTTTTAATGAGTGGGGTGGGTACATTTTTTTTTTTTTTTTTTTTTTTTTTTTTTAATTAACTATTCATTTACTTAAGAAGAAAAAAAAAAAAAAAAAAAAGAAGAATATTCACATATATATGTGTCCTATATCATTAAACTTTTTAAATTTTTTTTGCTTTCCCCCATGAGTTGGGACTCGTCTTGTGGTTTTGGTTAGTTTGTAGGTTTGTCTCTTTATTTTCTCTCTCTATGAAGGTGTGTGTGGGATCAATATTATTTGCGAACATGAAACATGTTATTTTTGTACTTCAATTGCTGTACACTGAAAAAAAAAAAAAAAAAAAAGAATTTATCATAGGTTAATTATATTATTTTTTTTTTCTGTCTTGCTTTTTTATTGTGATCGGATTGTTATTTTATTTGGTATTGTTTTTTAAAAATGTTTTTTTTTTATCAAAACGAGGAAAAAAAAAAAAAAAAAAAAAAAAAAAAAGAAGTCACTGTATTTCGTTTTTACTGCTTTTGGCCCCTTTCTCAAAAATCATGGACCCGCTCTATTTATATTGCCTAACCTCTATTGTTTTATTTTTATTTTTAAATTATTAAATATTTCTCTGCTGACGTATGCAAAAAGTTAAGAAACATGGACTTGTGATTGTTGCATTAACAACATTATTCGTGTTCGAGAATTGTCTTTTTGTTTTTTTTTATTTTTTTATATTCTTAGTGCGCGTAAATTTTTTTTTTTTTTTAATACTTTTTTTTTTTTTAAACGGGTTCAAGTTTGAGAGAGTTGTGAATGAAAACGAAAAAAAGAAATAATTATTGAGGTTTACCATCTTAGTAATGTTTTGTTACTTTTTTTTTTTTTTTTTTTTTTTCACAAAATGGTCGTGAAAACGGCAGTCATTAGCGAAGCTTTGTACAGCTTGTGCTATTGTGCTTGATGAAAAAAAAAAAAAAAAAAAAAAAAAAAAACGAAAAGAACAACGAAAGAAGAAAAAAAGCGTATACGCGAGTGGAAAAAAAAAAAAATAAAAAAAATTGTGTACAGCAATTTGCAGGGGAAGGTTTGCACTTGCCTCCTCACAATTTGCATTTTACATGTTAAGTGGTGATTTTTGCGTGCGTGTGTCGTATCGTGAATGTGGTGGAATAGGGAGAGAGAGGGAGAGAAAAAAAGAAGGAACAAAAAAAAACAAAAACAAAAAAAACTGTCTTCATGTTTATTTACAGACGAATTGTGTTTTAAATATTTTTCGAACCCTATTCTTATTATTTTAAAACCCTTTTTTTTTTTTTCCTTTAGACATACACAATTCTTAAAAAGATAAAAAAGTGTATTCAATACTAGACTTATGTTGGCGCGTGGGGTGTTCTGTTTTTTTTTTGATCCTCAAAAATAGCAAATAGCCCTGCCAAGTACGAAGGCATAATTTCCTATCCAACCGATTGGTTCAGTACGGGCCTGTGTTCGAAAATAGGAAGGACCACAAAAAAAATCAAAAAAAAAAAAAAATCAAAAAATCTCGGTTCTCGTTTTCCCTTTCGTTCTTTTTTTTTTCTTTTCTTTAGTTGTGTTATTTGTTCTCTCCCCCATTTCACCCGCCAGCGTGTGGATTGATTTTTTTTTTTCTTTCTTTTTTATTAGCTGTGCACCCCTCACCTCGTTGACCAGCCCACCAGCCCACAGTCATACGGGTTAGAAAGTATAGCTTTGCTACTTCTTTTTGATATTATTTAATATATGAATTTGAGAAAAGGGGAAAATAAAAAAAATAAAGTAAATAGATGATAATAATATTATTTTATAACCCCTACACCATACTGATGATGATGATGATGATGATGATGATGATGAGAATTAGAAGTAACGACATCACTGTATCGTTGAGTTTGTGTTTAAATTATTCATATTTCTATTGATACAGTAAAAAAAAAATTAAAAAAAATGAATCGACTCATTGCAGCAACATCACTATTCTCAGTAGTGACTGCGGGTAACGCTTGTACTGATGGAGGTAACGGTGGTTGTAGTCCTCCTCAGGGGTCGAAGTGGAATCGTTGGGACATGGCTGGATCAACGTACACTTATTGTTATCATGATTGCCCAATGGATTGGTTTATTGAAAATACTAAAAAATTATCACTAAATGAATTCGGAGGTATGGTAGGAGTAGACCACTACTGGACTAAACAAGGAATGCCATGCGTTGATGGAAAGCCTCAGGAATTTCAAATGCAAAACAACCTCAGCGAATACTGGAAATCATCATTCCCAACAATGAGATTCATGAGTTACAGAATACTAAGTGCCGTACCTTATGATATGATTGTACGTGATAAGATGTTATCAAACCCTGAGTATTTTATTAGATGGAATCACTTACCAGGTAGTACTGAACCAGGTAATGGATCGATTTGTTATAATTACATCAGCGCTTGTTTTAATGATCCAACAAGAATTAATGATCCTTCTCATCATTGTTCATTTGAGATTCGTGCTGCGGCATACAACTGGGTTGAACCAGGAGTGATTGATTGGTATGTCAACAGTGTTATTGCTCCAGCACTTGATCACTGTGATGGTGTCTGGTTAGATGGAAATGGTCCTGATAATGGAGCTTACATGTGTTCAGGTATTTGTTGTGGGTTTGGTCCTGAGAACTCTCCTCAAAACGAAACTGAAATCGAAGCTTTTTGTGACGGAAATCACGCGGCAGCAGCTGCCGCAAGAGAATACATGAGCCCCAGAGGAGGTTTCGACATCCAGGGCTGCACAACATACTTTGCTGGTAGTGAACTTCCCAGCATTAATGACAGCCCATCTCAATGTGGTGATAAATTATTAAAATACGCTCATTTTGGAAGTAATCATTCTAATTATAATTTAGTAGTTGCGTACGGAAGTAGAACAGCTGGAACTACTTACAACGATGAGACTGCCGCAGCTTCTGTTGCTGCTTTCTTACTTATGAGAGGAGAGCATTGGTTTCTCAGTTTCTATCCAAGTCACGGGAAGTTGAATGAAACCACCGCCAGACTTCTCACATCGGACTATGGAATGCCAAAAGGAAATGCAACTGCGGTTCCAAACAAACCAAACGTCTTCTTCCGTGAATTCGAGAAGGCTACTGTCACACTCGACTGTAATACTTTTAGTGGTCATTTTGATGAGCATTAAAAATAAATAAATAATCCCCCGCTCAAATATTTAATTATTAAGTGATGAGAAGCATACCTCGACAGTCTTTTAGTCTGTCTTCACAAATACGAAATGAGTTGTTGTCTTGGTAGCTCTCTCGGATTAAAGTTTCTTCTGTCCTTTTCTATTCATAGAATTATTAGTTGCGGGGATATTGTTGTTTTCTTATCCAGCAGTTTTAAAAAAAAAAAAAAAAAAAACGGAGTATTTCTGTGTGAAATTTACTGCAATTTTTTTTTTTTTTTTCTTCTTCTCCTCTTCCAAATACTGACAGATAACTAAATGTGTTTTTTTTTTCCTGAGACAAAAAAACCCCACCGAGAAGTAGGTTTTAAGATCTAATTTGTCATCTTATTTATGTTTCATCTGAATTGCGAATTCATCCAGTCCAGACGAGTCTGATAATATCGGTCAAACAGTTTCTTTTGGACTAAAAAAATAAATAAATAAAACACGACTGCGATTCGAAGTACGTACGAATGGTTTGTTTCAATTTGAAACTCCTCCTCTTTTTTTTTTTTTTAATTAATAAGAGCAATAAAATGAAATTACGATCTTAATTGAATTACCATCAGCATCTTTCTAGGTTGTTGTTGGTTTTTATTTTTATGTTTTTGTTCTTTTTGACTATAGCTGTGAATCAATCCTGTATAGTAGCTTTGCTCCCCTTTTTTTTTAAAAAAAATTTTTGGAGAAGGAAAAAAAAAAAAATAATCTTCGCATGTGTGGCTGAAAAATAAAAGCTGAGTAGGTGGAAAAGGGGGAGAAAAAAAAACAAAAAAAAAAAAAAACGAATTTTCCGAAATTAAACTTGACCCAAACGTCGAACGTGCAGGGATGGCAGCGTAATATAGATGGATACTAATTCCGTAAACAACATCGTGAAATGCTCTCCATTTTATTTATTTATTTTTTTTTTTCCCCTTTCTCTTGTTCTACTTCCCTTTTATTTTCTTTATTCCGTCTGCGTGTTATAAAAAGCACTAGTAAGAACGAAGAATAACGAAACGGGAGAAAAATGAGAGAAAAACCAACGTTATTTATTTACATTTTCTCTCTCCTTCAAATTGCATCGGTAAAGCTGTGAACAGTTCCAGCACGAAATAAATCGACCACAGCGGTTTCTGTTAATTATTACCATCCGTGTTCGTGTTTGAATTGTACAAACAATTGTATTGTTGTTTGGAGGTAGTAGCTGCTGACAACTTGTTTTGAATATTATTTGTACTCATTCTTCACAACAGCAAAAAAATAACACCACCGTCACAACTTTGATAATGTTGTTTACTTTGGTAACAACCGCACTGGCGACAACAGCGATGGATGAAGAGCCGTGTTTTCAGATTCACGACATCCACGAGTGTGCTGCAGCTAATAAGGAACACGGATGTCGTTGGGTTGCTATTAACCCGCAGGACCCGGATGATGGATTCTGCGACAAGACGAGACAAATCGATTGGCCAAACTGTCCTGAGATCGTTGACAAGGATGAGTGTGGTGCTGAAGAAGTTTGCGAATGGAGAATTGACGATGAGTACACCTCCTGCACATTCAACGTTGCTGCAGATGAAAAACTATGCACCATGTCAAAGAATGAAGAGAGCTGTTTTGAGAATCCTGGCAGCTGTTTCTGGAACGAACAACAAGTTTGTGAATGCGTTTCTTGTAAAGGAGATAGAAACTTCTGTGAGCTCATTTCATTAGTAAGAGAACCATTCCCATTTAGAGCAATGATGCAATGTATGGGAAGTGAGTGTAAATCTGACAAGGCAGCAACTGATCTTTGCATGAGAAGTTTCCCTGAGACTCCTCAAGATGCCGCAGATGCCTGCGACAAACAACGTTGTGACTGCATTGGAGGATTCACTGACCCTGATGGTTTTTGTATCGTCTCTCAAGATGTTGATGAGCCTCATCCTTGTATCAGTTGCAGAGAATGTAGCGATCCAGATAAATTAAAATGTAATGCTGAGAGAGCTATCTGTTTCCATGCGGCTACTCAATTCCAAGTCTCACCAACATTGTGTTCAAATGTATTTGAGTGCATGAAGAACATTCCTGACCTTCGTGAGGTTTGTAAGTCCCACAGAGATGTATCGATCTGCTCACCTGAACATCAAGACATCGTCTGCCCTGCTCACGAGGTACTTCACGAAGCGTTGATGAGGTCTCTTGATCCATTGAACTAATCTTGTTTAACTTTCCCTTTCAGTTTGCTTTCCCTTTTTTTGTTGTTCTTCACTTTGGTTCCAGTCAGCGTAAATTCAACAGTCGAAAAGTATCGCTAGCAACGTTTGGCTTTCGAACCCAATTTTTCTTTTGCAGATTATGAACTGCTACAGGACACAATGAACGAAATATATGATTGACGACCCTACTTCGTGTTTTTAAAGTAAATTTGAAAACATGTTACAACTACCGCAACACCATTTTTGAACAATCCCCAAGTCATGACGATAGTAATTTCATTTTCTTTTTCTTTTATTCTCCCTTCCCCCCTCAGTACTTTTCTCCCACCAGGAGGACCAGTACCCTGGCGGGTTTCCCATTTATTATTTTACTTATGTATGTGTGGGGAGGTGCATCGCTTCAAGCCACAGACTCTTTACTGCTTTATTATTTAACACAATTTAATCGGTTACATAAATAAATAAATAAAACTATTATCCACCTCATGAATCAATGACTTGGTAGATAGATTCTTCTTGGTCTGTGTTTGGTGTTGTAGTTAATGAAGGGAGAGGTTATAAGTGAAGGTGATGTTGGGTTAAGCATCACTCCCCCCACTCAAAGTCGACTTGTACGGATGCTATAAAATAATAAAATGTCTAACCTCACCCCAATGTAGTCGAGTCGTTGTGTTGCAGTTGTAGAAAGCATCGCATCGGATTCAGTTCTTGATATGCGATCCCAGTTTTCATTATCAGTTTGGTCATCTCTCATCCCCCCAATCACCCTTAGTCACTGTATTTAAAACTAATGTTAAATTATCTTTATGTTTTTATGATACAACACAGTTGTAATTTTTACAAAATCGAACATACAAACCCCCCATCTTTTGTAAATGTTTTTACGATACATTACATTTACTGAAGTCGTTTGTTGAACTCGTAATCTCCTGAGTTTTTTTTTTTTTTTTTTTTTTCTTCTCTGTTGCCTTTTTTTTTATCATAAGGAGTTGGGTTGGTTTTACAAAAGATGAGGGGATTATATTTTTAACCCTTTCTTTTTTTTCTTGATAAGAAACATGACCAGAAGCGCTTTTGGTTAAAAAAAAAAGGAAATCTCTTTTTTTTTTTTTTAAAAAAAACCATCGCTGTCTCTTTTTTTTTTTTTTTTTTTTTTTTTTTTTGGTCTTTTGTTTGCCGCGTGTGATGTGAAGTGACATCGTCTGGTGTTCATAAGTTTGAAATACATTTTCTCCTTTTTTTTTTTTGTATTTCATTCACTTTTTGGTAACTAAACAAATTTAAACAAGACTCGTACTCAAACTATATCGGTGTTCGTAAACCAGTTTTCTTGTTTCCTCCTCCTTTGCGACGATGAGATAATTTTTCAAAGGACTTTATTCTAAATAAGTGAGAGAAGTCTTCAAATTATTGGTTCGTGCATTTTTTGCCTAAGAATCGATTGTTTGTTGTTGAAAAAGAGAAAACTGTGAGTGCCTTCTGAATGGTTAAAATAAAAAAGAAGAAGACGGGAAAAAAAAAAGAGAAGAGAAGAGAAGAATTATGTGAAACAAAAACATCCTTTTTGACTTATAGTCAGAACCGGATGTTTGTGTTGTTAGCTTTCCTTTCTTTTTTTGTTGTTGTTTTTCTTTAATTTTTTTTCTTTTTATATTATGTTATTATTATTATCGTCACTAAGACATTTGATAATAAGCAGCCTTCACTACCATCGGATTCACTTCTTTTGGTTCAAACTGAATGTTGAGAATATCATAACAACCATAACCGTATTTCACGACAGGATCTTATTGTTTGTGGAAGAGTTGTTGTATTTTATATTATTTTATTATTGTTTTATAGTAATGTTTCTATTCACTTATAGCTGTCCATATCAAAACATGTCACATGGCGGCACACATGATGAAGATGACGATGATGATGAAACACAGTTAGACAGAGCTCTCGCTGACACAGAAATTGATATTTCTGAAAGAGTTCCCTGTCGACAACTAACATACAAAACTGTTACTTGGGCTGAGGAAGATATTAATAAAAAAGTTCCTAAAGAATTGACATCAATAGACGACATGCAAATCGTTGGTGTTTGCACTGGTGACAGACGTGAAAAGACAACTGAAAAAGTAAAGATAATAATCCCTAACGCTGACATTGATGAGGTTTGTGTTAACTGTTTTCTATTTCATTTGTACGCGACACCAGAATCTGTAAAGGTTTTAATAGAACAAAACAGGAATTTGATATTAACGACGTCCTTCGAAACGATCACGTTGTAGAAATAGATGAGAGATGGGCATCTACCCGATTACAGTTTGATGAATTAATTCAAAGAGGAGAAGAACAAGATAATTTATTATTAGAAGCAATAAATGACTTGCGGACGCTTGAAATGCCCGAGTTATTCAAACCTCAACCTGCAAGCGAAGAGAGAGAACCACGCAGCCCCAGCCCTGCTCCATCTCTTCATCTGAGTGACGTATCCGACGAGGAGGACAGACAGCTACTCGTTGATGACACAACGATGATAGAAAGTTGTAATCAGCAACTGTCAAGTGACTACGTTGATATGATTAAAACAACTAATCAAAATAGAATATTAATCAACTCAATGGTTGAGGAAGATTTCATTCAGAAAGTTGAATCTCAAAAACAAAAGATTGAATCACTTCAGGCCGTCTTATTACAAAACGTTGAATGCGAACCTCTCAGTGAACCTCTCGAACAGCAGGACGCTGCGGTGGTAGCTTTCGCAGAGATCGGAAAACAAATATCGCAAACGATGAATAAATTCACCGCTTCTGAACAATCACAATCCAATAGTACTCCACACGAACATCTCATCACTCAAATCGTCGACAGAAGCGAACACTTTGAAGTCAACCTGCAGAAACAAGAAGAGCTCTCGGATAAAAAAATCATTGATGACGGAATAGAACTTGCCGCTTCACAGAAAAGACAACAGGAAAAGAGAGAAGCGATGAGGGAACTGATCGAAGCAGAAGATCGAGCAGAGCGTGAAAAGCAAGCCAAAGAGATGGCGCAAGCTGAGGCTGAGTCAAAAAGAATGCGAATAGCAGAACGGGGAAGGCTACTAATTATTCAACAGAATAGAGAAAAAGTGATTATGGAGTGTTGTGAGGCCGATACTAAATTATACATCTCACGACTTCAACAAACAGAACAACGAAATGCTGCTCTTTCTAGAGCTCGAAAGTTAGCTGCTGAACAGGAATTTATCGAAGAACAGGACACCTTCATAGCAAATGGCATATCAACTCTTCGACAGTGTATCACTTCCTGTTATGGTGAAATAGAAAGTATCTTATCGCAGTGTAGTTCTTTGAAAAAACTACACTCAGACCAAGTGAGTGAACAACGTGACCTTTACACGACTTGCTTTGCTGAGAAGAATTGTATTATAAAAATTTTTAGATCAGAAGCCAATGACATTTCGGAGTCTTTTGAAAACCACATCGAATCTATAAACGTGGAGTTGATAAATTACTATTCTGAAGAGAAAAAAGATCGCCAAATCCTCCTCACCGAAGAATCACAATGCTATGAAGAACTCGTTTTAAATGCATGTGGTGAACAGGCTGCTGTTCACAGAGTTGTTATTCAATCGCAGCTTGAGTCTAAAAAACGTCTTTCCAGACACAAAGCCGCTACCACAACTGCTTCAGAAATTGAATTACTCAGGAATCGAACTGGATGTTTTTTTAAAAAGTCTCAAACGAAGAATGAGAGTATGCCTTGGTTAGCTGCCTTGCAATCCTTACATCAGAATCTAAGTAAGTGGAGAGATGATGGAGGGGATGGACTGTGTGTTATTGAAACTATCAGAAGGAGGAAAGTTTCCTGTTTTGCTGCATCACCAAAGAACAACTGTCCGATAAGCGAAGAACTAACCACATCACATCCATTTGGTATCACGCAGTTGCGTACTCGTCCAGATAATTATATAATGGAGGGATACGATGCAATGGTATTCTGTGATTTATCATCAGAAGAAGTTACTTTGACCAGAAAGATTAAGAAAATAAACCTATCTGGTAATAGGATATCTTCGATTGCAATTCAACAAGGAGATTTATTTATTAATTGTGAAGAGATATCTGTTTCAGATAACAGTTTGGATGCGAATTGTTTTTCTCAATTAATAAGTTCTTTTGGAAATGTTAAAAAGATCGTCGCAGACTCAAACAGGATTTCATCCATTCCAATGGAAATGTCTTGTTTAAGAAACTTACACATCTTATCTTTGCGAAGCAATTGTCTTTCGGATTCCTCAGCTGTTGTTGGATGCAATAGTTTACATACTTTAGATCTGTTAGGAAATAATCTGCTTGATTTTAATTTAGACCATCTCAGTACTTTAACATTTTTAAACTTATCAAGGAATGCATTGCGTACTGTGAATTCAGTTTTTTTAAACTGTCCAATACTCCGATCATGTCATTTAAATAACAACAGGATTCACTCTTTGCCGATCATATTTCGTTCTGTGCTTCTGCAGGAACTTTGGATCGGTGACAACGAACTTGTTGGTATCCCAGATTTAACTCACCTCCCTCTCCTTGAAGTGTTGTACCTTCAGGGTAATATGATAGAGGATGTTACGGGAATAAAAAATTGTCAAAACTTAACTTTCTTCGATATTTCTTTCAACAAATTGTCTGACGTTGGCAACACCACCAACGCCCTTCGGGGTCTCAAAAAACTGAGTCGGCTGTCAATTAATGAAAACCCTATTTGGAACTCATCTGCTTCACTTATTGAACCGATACTTCTGGAAAACCTCCCTGCTTTGCGGATCCTTAATTCTGATCCCGTCGATCCCCGAACTGATATCACAATTCCGACTGAAAAAGTATCCGATCTGGGAATCGAACTTGCACTCTATCCTGGGGTTTGTGGGATCCAAAATGAAGATTTTGCTGGACTGAAAAAGAAATATGTGACAAGAGAATCAGAGAAGGAAGTAGCTTACGCTGTTGAAACTGCAACACTGTGTGAGCAAAGCTACCTACTTCACTCAAAGGGTAATGTTAAAGCAGAAGGGATAAGTAGAATATGGAGAACTAATCAAGTATACGCAGACTATAAAAACAACAGAAGAAGACATAATGCCTCAGGAACCATCGCTAGGTGGTTCAAGACTGCTTTAGTACAACAAAAGCGAAACACAGCTGCAAGGAGAATCCAACGTATTGTTCGTGGTTCCCTCCTCCGTTGGAAGTTAACCAGAGGGAAGTGGATTGATGAAGACGCGTACAACTACAGTCAGATTGATGAACCTGAATTCTCACCTGAAATTGATACTTCACAGTTTGAAGACATGGGGAAGATTCTAACAGATGCTCTTCAGAAACAGGCTGGTTCTCAAAACTCAATAAAATCACCAACAGCACCACCACCACCACAACCACCTCCTCCTCCAGTAATAGTTCCAACACCACCTCGAGTTGATTCATTCAGAAGTACTTCAGAAAGTAGTAATGGATGTGGTAGTCACTCACCTCATTCAGTCATGACTGCTGAGGAGGATTCTGTTCCGTTATCTGGAGCAACATTAGCATGGAGTGCAGGGATGAATAAAAGAGTTAAAAAGTTTCAAACTATTAAAAAGAAACGACTTGCAGAAGAACGCTTCCTATTAGATAAGAATAAAACCCTTGATAACAAGCAGGCTGTTATCAGAAGAACAGTCAGCGATCGTAGCAGAGCCAGTGCGAAACCTCAACCTCGACCTCCAAATACATCGAATCGATGTACAGATGACGACTTAGAAGTAGAATCGATGAACAGCACTACGACGTCATCAATGAGAAGAGGTTCACTTCCTCCTCTTCAAAGTGATTCATCATCTGAAGCCGCAAAGAAATGATAATTGAGATGTCAATAATGACCTCGACCTTCCGTACTTAAAGCCGATGTTATTTTTCGCTGCTGTGAAGCAGGTTTTGGTTTTTTTTTCTTTAAATATGTTACTTACACCGTGTTGGTTAGTTTTTGTTATAATCAGTTTTGGGGAAAATAGATTTTATTTTATTTAATTGAATCGGTTGATTGGTTTTGTGTACTTATCTACATCTCTTTTTTAGATTTATTAATAACTTCATAAAATGGTTGCCTTCGACGCAGGAGAACAGACTTGCAGAGCTTTCCAGAAGCAGGTATGTTTTTATTACGATGATGTAATTATTAACTTGGAATTGAAAAATAATAATACACAACAAAAAACAGGGTAACGTCTTCCCAGCCACTAAGCGTGCTGTGAAGTCGAAGTACCAGAAGAACAGCAAGGGTAACCTTAGACAGTGGAAGACCGTTGGTTTGGGATTCAAGACCCCAAAGGACGCCATTACCGGAACCTACGTTGACAACAAGTGCCCATGGACTGGAAAGGTCTCAATCCGTGGACGTATCCTTCGTGGAATTATTAAGAGTACCAAGATGGAGCGTACCGTTGTTGTTCGTCGTGATTACCTTCACTGGGTTACCAAGTACCAGAGATACGAAAAGCGTCACATGAACTTCGCTGCCCACTGCAGTCCAGCGTTCCCAGTTAAGAAGGTTTGTGTGTTTCTAATTACAAATACCACCACACCTTTAGTACTCTCTGAGTGATGATATGATTCAATTTTCATAAACTCATAATATTTTTAACAACACAGGTTGGTGACGAAGTTGTTGCCGGACAGTGCCGTCCTCTTTCAAAGACTGTTCGTTTCAACGTCTTGAAGATCAACCCAAAGGGTAAGCAACGTCTCGAGACCCGCTTCAGAAAGTTCAACAAGTTCTAAGAAGCTGTTTATTCATCTGATCACTCGTCGGTAGGACCAATCATTTTAAAAAAAAACGGAAAAAAAAATAAAAAAAAATAAAGAGGGAGTGATAAAGATGTATCCCATTGGTACCTCATCATGAAGTTATGGCTGTGGATGTTGTGAATCAAGACTTGTGTTTTGTATTTATTTTATACAGCAGGGGAATCTCATACAAAATAATAATCAGAGTCGTTGTTTAGATCATCGCATTGGAGTAGCTCTTCATCCCCTCCTTCAGTAATCACATAACCCTACAAAAATGGTAGCCTTTGACGCAGGAGAACAGACTTGCAGAGCTTTCCAGAAGCAGGTATGTTTTTATTTAACTTTGAATTACAAACCCGTTGCATCAAGACTTGTGTTCTATTCTGCCATTGATCTTTCACCTGTCTGCCGTTCACCACTTGGGGCCAAGCTGAGATAAAAGGTGCGGCATTCAGTTCACACGACCTCAACTCCTTGCTTGGGATTGTAGTGTTGTTAACTTGGAATTGAATAACTGCACGTTGCAAACCAAAAAACAAAAAAACAGGGTAACGTCTTCCCAGCCACTAAGCGTGCTGTGAAGTCGAAGTACCAGAAGAACAGCAAGGGTAACCTTAGACAGTGGAAGACCGTTGGTTTGGGATTCAAGACCCCAAAGGACGCCATTACCGGAACCTACGTTGACAACAAGTGCCCATGGACTGGAAAGGTTTCAATCCGTGGACGTATCCTTCGTGGAATTATTAAGAGTACCAAGATGGAGCGTACCGTTGTTGTTCGTCGTGATTACCTTCACTGGGTTACCAAGTACCAGAGATACGAAAAGCGTCACATGAACTTCGCTGCCCACTGCAGTCCAGCGTTCCCAGTTAAGAAGGTTTGTGTGTTTCTTACAATAAGACTTTGTACACCACATCTTATTACCTATTCACCTCTCTTAGTACCTGTTCACCTTTGGTTGATTTAATTTTCATACTTTTAACAACACAGGTTGGTGACGAAGTTGTTGCCGGACAGTGCCGTCCTCTTTCAAAGACTGTTCGTTTCAACGTCTTGAAGATCAACCCAAAGGGTAAGCAACGTCTCGAGACCCGCTTCAGAAAGTTCAACAAGTTCTAAGAAGCTGATTTAGTGTCATCACTGCCTGTCAGTTAGGGTGCCAATAGGAATTCACAATGGAAATTGTTCTGACATTCTTATTTATTCCTTTTTTTACAGGTACTCAAATGGACTAGGGGGATTGTGATATTTTCTGAATAAAGCAATCACAATAATATCACAATACCACACAATAATATCACAATACCACACAATAATATCACAATACCACAGAATACCGACCAGTAAAATAACAAATCGAGAGTAGTCAACGTGTGACGTAATCTATCGTTCGAAGTGGCTAGAGAGATGGAATACAACAACTTCTGTTTCAGTCTTACTTTCTTTTAATTTGCACTAAAATTATCTCCCAACAGTTAATTAAGAAGAAGGAGCAAAATGACTTTCGACGCCGGTGAACAGACTTGCAGAGCTTTCCAGAAGCAGGTATGTTTTCCTTGTTCACTGGAACTTGTTTTTTAGCACAGTGGTGTCTGACGAAACTCATCAAAAAGGTTCTAAAACGAACCTAATAAAAAAAAAATAGGGTAACGTCTTCCCAGCCACTAAGCGTGCTGTGAAGTCGAAGTACCAGAAGAACAGCAAGGGTAACCTTAGACAGTGGAAGACCGTTGGTTTGGGATTCAAGACCCCAAAGGACGCCATCACCGGAACCTACGTTGACAAGAAGTGCCCATGGACTGGAAAGGTTTCAATCCGTGGACGTATCCTTCGTGGAATTATTAAGAGTACCAAGATGGAGCGTACCGTTGTTGTTCGTCGTGATTACCTTCACTGGGTTACCAAGTACCAGAGATACGAAAAGCGTCACATGAACTTCGCTGCCCACTGCAGTCCAGCGTTCCCAGTTAAGAAGGTTTGTGTGTTTCTAATTACAAATACCACCACACCTTTAGTACTCTCTGAGTGATGATATGATTCAATTTTCATAAACTCATAATATTTTTAACAACACAGGTTGGTGACGAAGTTGTTGCCGGACAGTGCCGTCCTCTTTCAAAGACTGTTCGTTTCAACGTCTTGAAGATCAACCCAAAGGGTAAGCAACGTCTCGAGACCCGCTTCAGAAAGTTCAACAAGTTCTAAACAGCTTGTTCACGTTACTGAGCGTTATCGTGTAGTGGTGGCAGCAGAAATGTGTTTCTTCTTATTGTTATCAAATTTCTGCAACAACAAAAAAGTGTCGTAGTTTATTTTTTCGTTGCATTGCGGGTGACTCTGCACTGGATTTCAATTTCTTTTCAGTCTCATTTTCCTCACAGGACTACAAACAGATCTGATTTACTTGAAACTTCCTGCTCTGTTACTCACATCAAATTTCTTTTTTCGCTGTTTCTGCATGCCACTTATTGGGCAATTCTTCTTTTGATTCTCCTCACTAAATGATGAATAATATTCGAACAATCCAACTCTGATCGACCTTTGATGTAAAACACCCTATTTAGGAAGAGCCGTCTGATGTTGTGCTTTGTTTGTCTTGTGTCCCTTAATTTCTTGATCAGTTCACACAACTGCGAACGTCTCAATATTTGTGAAGAGCTGTCCCACAATTTATTGAGGACAGTAACCAGTCTTCTGACTTTTAAAATGCCTGGAAAGGTGATGTGACAAAGTGAGCCACTGTCTGTTAAAAATACACATTCACCACCTTGACCAGGACAAAAGAAAACACCCGCTGCCTATCGAAAATAATTTTGAGATTTTTGCTATTCACTAAAAGTGATGCTATTTTTTTTCGCTGTTCAGTGAACTTCACTATCAATTACAATTTTTTTTTGCATTCGGTTTCGTGCACAAACAAAAAATCACAGTGTTATATCATTATTTTCTGTATAGTTGAAGTTAAAGCCAATTCTTTTTTTGCATTTAACCCTTACACCACCGGAGCTGATATATCAGTCTGAAAAATTTTTTTTTTTTTGCTAAGTGAAAATTTTGCATTTCTGAGTACAACGATTTCACGGGAGAGGTATTATTGAGATGTCTTTTATGTTCCTTATGTGTTGCGCCGCAATAGTTTTTATTAAATGGTAAATTTTCCATTTGCTAAAGCTGGCCAAAATCAACTTGGGAAATATGTCGGTCCACAGTTCTGATGAGGATGCAACAGTATTTGTTAATCCATCGTCGGTGTGCTCCGATTCGTCACTTGACGAAGTATCTGACTCCAAATGGGGAGGGGAGGTAACAAGGGTTACCAAGAATAAAAACGCGTTTCCAAGAAACGTTAAAGATTAGAGTTGCACGCAAGTCGGAGCTGCAGGTTTTTGAGTTTTTCTTCGGATAGTCAGTTTTCCAGCTGATGAAGAAAAACTCTGAGGTCTATGCCTCACAGAGGGGAAGGAAATTTAAAACCAGTACGCAGGAGCGAAGGGCCTTTGTTGGCACAACACTACTGACGCGCCTCCCAATAAAATCTAACCTAGGGGATTCCTGGGGTTTGAATGACATGCTGTTGACCCCCCCTGTTGTTCTTTCCGCAAGTGTTTTCACGTAATCGCTTTGCCGAAATACTGAGGAACTTACACTTCTCTGCGATATTACCTGCTCCCGAGCATGAGGATCCGAAGTGGAGACGTGTATTTTGAATTCCTTTATCCTGATGCGACGTGGGCATGGTGGAATTTGGACGGATAGTAGTGAATCTGGCTGGAGAAGCAAGAGATTCTTATCCTTCAAATTGGCTTTGTTTTGGGCAGCTTAGGTACATTTAAACGTACCAGAGCGGCACCAACACTATTAATAACACCATCAGTACCGCCTTCTCCACAATCAGTATCAATCCCTGATCGCCTCAAGCCAGCTTTGGGACACTACCCCGGAAAGATGGAAAAGGCTCGTCAGTGTGCAGTTCGCGCAAAGCGCGCACAATCACTAGATTACTGTGAGCGATGCAACCAAGCGCTTTGTGCTTACCCATATTTCAAAAGGTATCACATTCTCCAAAACTACAAAATTCCTTGTGATGTTCCTAAACCGCCAACTTCCCAAAAATCCAGTATGCCAGGCTGGTGGGGTAAAGAGGTGGAAGTTTATAGATCCAGCCCAACACGGTCTGATCTAAGTAGCTGCACTGTTACTAATGAAGTTCCATGATCTGGGATCGATGTTATTTGTATTTTTCGAGCTTATCAACCCCGATGCGGTAATCCTCCTGTGTGTCTGAACCTGCTGTGCCATGATGCGGGTTGTTTGTGTATTTTCCGCGACCACAGAGGGCTTTTACAAGCTCAAAAAACAGGGAAAAAATCTGATTTTTCGATTTAATATCGGCCGTGATTTGGCATTCTCTTTACTTGGGCTCCCTCTGACATGATGTTGCGCAGAAACATCATCCCTTTCAAAATACGGGAAGGGAATAACATGCAGCTGCTATGAATGGAAACCGTTGAGTACGTTATTGCGACACTGCCGACTTTGTTAGTTCTGCTGAATGTGCAACAACGCACCAAGGTACGCACCGTTAGGTGTGTGGGTGACAGGTGCTATTGACCCGTAGGAGTAGTTGTGTCCGGTTTGGTACATAGGTTTTCTGGGGGGGTACGGCACCTTTTCTCTTTTTGAAAAAACAGTAAAATTTTGGACCCGTTGTTTTGGGGGTTCTTACGGTGGTGTAAGGGTTAACAAGTAAAAACGAAAAAGAATATTGGCAGCACGTACTCCTTTAGCTTTATCAAGTCTAAATCGGTTCACAGTTTTGTGCACAAACAAAAAACTCACAAAATGTCGAAAGTAGATATCCCAAGAATTCGACTGGTTAACTGTCGAGGTGCCTCATATTCCGGAAGTGCGCATCTGTCAGCGAAGGAACATGCAGAAACAGTTATGGAATTAACTGTAGTGGAGAGTGACGATGGATCCACATAGGGTCGTCACATAGTTGGAAAACCTAAAAACCCCTTCTGGCCTGAATTATGTGTTGGCAGGTTTGCAACAGCGTTACAGCACAGTCAACGGAAAAGCAATCCAGGAGACTGCTGCAGAGGGCGGGGGGGCAGTGTCGCACAAAATGCGACACTTGCTGAGATTGACGGCGCTGCCAGTATACGGAGCCACTAATTGGCCTCGCGCGGCAAACTCACAAAGGGTTATTTTGGAGGAAAGAGGAAGTATTGAATGGAGGAAAAAACCACACGATGTGTGGGGGACCTGTTCCGGAAGGGACGCAAGGCAAAAAGCGGATCGGAAGACCGCCGAAAAAATCACTTGCCATAGTGAACCAAAGAACTCGAGGCAAAGATCAACTTGGGAGAGTTGCAACCACAGTCGGCGAACCAAGCTAGAGAAAAATCGCAGCCGGCAGGGTTTGAACCTGCGCATGCAAAGCACACTCGCTTAGCAGGCGAGCCCCGTAACCACTTGGGTACGGCTGCTTCGAGAAAAAAAACTTCTTTTTCTTTTTTCTGGTTACACTCGTCTGTGCTTCCAGACTCTTTGTTTAAAAAAAAATTATTATAAAATACTGTTGGAAAGGGCAGCGCCCAAATTAGAAAGAATTAAGAATGTACAGAAACTTGCTAATAGGATCAACAACGAGATTCTGAGAGCAGCGAGTAGGGCCATCCCAGGCTACAACAAGAAGTCAAGTAGTACCTTCGCTGTGAGGGATTCAGAATTGGAAGATTTGATGGCAGAGACTGACCCTGATAAGACAGACTCAGAAGCAATTGAAAGAGGTATCAACATGATCAAACAGAAGATCATTGAGTGCGACATGACTGGAATGGACTACCGATGGGCCTTTAGAAAAGTTAAACAACTGGAAGGTAGAATGATGGACCATTCAATTACTAAGATTGTCGACGGTGAGAAGGAATTAACTGACCCGCGGGAGATGGCAGATGTCTTCACCAAAACATACGCAGACCAATTCAAATTCGAAGACGGTGAACCAACCTTACAAGGAATACCTGATGACAACTCGGTGGAATTTGGAATGCCTGAACTGGAACGACAAATTTCAAAAACAAAGGAGAAGAAGGCACCTGGACCGGACCACATCTGGAACTCGATGTTAAAACAACTTCCAAAAGCTTTCCTCGAGCAACTACTAAGACTATTCAACCTCTCATGGCAACGATCAGCAGTACCCAGGTGCTGGAAAAGTGGAATGGTAATACCCATACTGAAACCTGATAAAGACAAGAAACAAGTCCTATCGTACAGACCGATAGCACTAACCTCGACCGTCTCGAAACTCTTTGAAAGAATGGTCGTAGAACGGATGCACCACCTGTTGAAAGACAGAATGAATCCGAGGCAAGCAGCCTACAAACGAGGACGGGATTCCATTGAAAATCTCTGTATAGTTACAGACAAACTCAAAAGTGCCAAGGCAATGGGAGAAGAAGCGATATTAATCACCTTCGACCTACAAAAAGCCTTTGATGCAGTTCAACCGGTAACTCTTCTAAATAAGATGTCCAAAATAGGACTACCAACGAAATATCTACGGTGGGTTCAAAACTACTTGACTAGTAGGAAGATTTCAACAAGGGTGAATGGAGTGAAGGGAGCATTCCGGAACATTCGAGTAGGAGTACCACAAGGAAGCGTGCTGGGACCCCAGTTATTCTCTATCTTCATAAATGATTTGATAGATAAACTAGAGATGTACGAACCGACTGTCTTTGCAGATGATGTTGGAATAGTAATAACCGCAGGCACTGTCAGCTGTTTAGAAAACAAGGTTAACAACGCAGTCAAAATATTTGAAAGGTGGGCACTTGACTCACACATCAAAATCAATAAGAACCCTGGCAAGACGGAATACATTCACGTGAGGCCAAGTGGAACACATGACAAGTCCCCAGTGGTAGTATACTCTGAAGAACACACATTTAAATATGTGGTGGCCACGGCAGAACAAATGAGTAACCTTGTGAAGGATGATAACTCAACAACTGTAGCTTCAAAAGAAGAATTCGCCATCACTCACCTGTATGTCGTTCCAAAACATAAGATCAAAGTCAAGCTACCGAACAAACCGGCGGTACTGAAAACAATGAAGATGAGTGCCCGCTTCCCACAACTGAAGAAAGTCCACAACAAGGCAGAAATAGATAAGATGCTGGAAAGAGTGGGACCCGGATTACACGGATTTGCCTATGCGGTTGGACGAAAAGTTCACAAGACGAATACCGTGCGGTATCTAGGCGTACATTATGACGAGAAGTTAACCTTTAAGTCGCAAATTCAAAAGATGATGACAGCTGCTTCCAAGGGTCTAGGCTTGTTGGTTAGACTCACCAGGATAGGCTGCAGAAAGAGGACACTCATCAGTATACTGGTGACGGTGGTGTTAGCAAGGGTGCTTTATGGTGTTGAAAGCTTTGCTTGGATGCTACCAAAAGAGTGCTTCGAACAACTGGAATTACTGGTAAACAGGGCAGTGAGGCTGGTAACTGGATGTCTGCGGAGCACCAAACTACAGAGACTTTACAAAGAAGCCGACACGCCAAGACTGAAGGAACACATCCAGTATAAGATGTGTAGAACTTATGAACGTTTCAAATTGAGTCCGTTCCTACCGACTCGCAAGCTGACGAGAACAGGGAGTTCAGAATTATTTCAAAAATCGAAATGGGGATGGAATGTCTGGATAGACTATGTCTCTGGTGTCCCTGGCCTTGACAACTACCGGAGCATTACCAACCTGGAAGTGAACCCAGAACACTACACTGTCCCTCCATGGAAAAGTACTAATGCGATGAAATTCACATATTCACGCAACAAGGAAGAGGCTGAACAGCGAGAAACTGAATTACCAGCTCACGAGATGAAAGTCTACACTGACGGGTCGATAAGACACAAACCCAACACTTACATGACAGACTCGGCTGCCGCTGTGGTCATGGTTAACGGAAGCAAGATGCGTCTACTTGGATATAAAATACCAGTAGCGGGTTCCTCTTATAGGACCGAGCAGATTGCAGTGAAACTGGCGTTGGAAAATTTAGTTCAGGTGGCGGAGGATGAACATGAATCTCTAACAACAACGACGCACCTGTTGACTGATTCGATGTCAGTCATGCAGGCATTGGAACAAGGGCCATATAAACAAAGGTCCCCAATGAACAAAAAGATCTGGAAGTTGGCAATAAAACTGGAGAAGAAGGGAATCCAAGTCAACATGCAGTATGTACCGGCACACAGAAACGTGCGGTACAACGAAGTAGCGGACCAACTGGCGAAATTCGCTGCAGGCCTGAAGGAAGATCCACCTCACGAAGATGTTATTATTAAACAACTGCCCACTCAACTTGACATGGGAACATTGATGACGTTTCACAAGCGGAGAAAACGGGAGAACTGGATCGGACCGGGAGAGGTAAGACACCCTCCGTACATCGAAGCTCTAACACGACCAGAGGAAGTACTGATGTCACGCTTTAGAGTGGGACATTGCAGATCTCTGATAATCAAAGGACTGAACGAGCTGTGCTTTTTCTGTAAACTTGGAAAGGCGACAGCACATCATGTATTATTTATATGCGAACATTGGTGTATAGAAACCTTGAGGGAAAAATACATCAGTCACATGATGAATGACAAGGGAGAGGAAGCATGCCAACTGGAGGACTGCTACTTACCTGCGAATCAACAGCAGATGACTGGTTTTGTCACAACCTTAGACAGACTGGCACAACTATTAGGACGGTAGTATTATTAAAACATCGACATTTCGAATATCAACATTGAAGGCATCATTGCAACACATCTGAAGTCGTCCAAGTGGACAATTTATTCTGTAGTATTAGTTTTAAGTTATCAAAACAAAGAAAGGAGATACGAAGCCTACGGGATTCCCACCCCCAACCCCCAAAACAAAGAAAGTAAGAAAGAAAGAAAGAAAAAGAACAACCGCGCCTAACAGCGCAATCAGCATCACAGACTCACGGGTCGTGGTGCAAAAAAAAAAAAAAAAAAAAAAAAAAAAAAAAATAAAATGGCTGGTAAGAAAGCAATGCGTCCGCAAGACAGAAGGGCAGCGGAAAGGAGAGAAAGAGAAAGGAAAGAGGCGAAGATGATGAGGGAACAAGCCAGAAATGAGATCCGGGAAGAAGAAGAGGAGTCTCAGCAGGAGATAGAGTCCCAGCAACAGGAAGAAATGGAGATGGACTCTCCAGAAGTGCCAGAAGGAATCTCAGTAGAGGTGACCGCAGTAGGACCTCCAGCAGCATTTCAAGCAAGCCCTCAAAACAAGGAGGCAATTCAAACAAAGACAAGCCCTCAAAACAAAGAGGCAATTCAAATAAGCCCTCAAAACATAGAGGCACAAGGAAGTGTTTTAAAAACAAAACAAAGCCCTCCATCAAATGAGGCACCCCAATCAAGCCCTCAAATCAAAGAGGCACAAAGAAGATCGACGGTGATGATGAATGGACCACCACCAAAGTTTAACAAGGAGCATTTTAAATGCAAAATACTCCAGCCAACTGATGACCTCAACAGCAAGACCAACGGCATTATACTTGCATTATCTCAACAAGGAAGAAACCTGGACGAAGACTACTTCGAAAAGGCTAGCAAAACGCAACAACTGACGATAGTGTTCACACGACCACCTCCAAAACGTGCCCTACAACACGCAACTGACTGCAGTCAGATTCAGACGCCAGTCCAATTCGATGGACAATTAAAAATTAGAAGCTGGTGGTTCGTTACAATGTCAGGCACGACCCACAGACCAACATTGACCATCGCCAAAAAGGTCAACCCACCGGAGACACATGAACTGATAGCCTGGATGACAAAGAAGGACATCTCCAAGGCGCAGGTGGAAAGCCCCTCAGCAGTAACAGCCATGATAAAAGCGGTTGTTGCACAACACGGAAGGGTGGATCAAAGATCGTACAGATCAGTGGAGGGAGACTTTGCGGAGTTAACAATCCTGCCAACGGATGTAGACTCAGCAGTAAAGTTACTGAAGAACTCGGGAACAGACAAGGTCTACTTCCGAATCAAACAAACGCTGGGACAGTCAGCAACCAAGTACAGTACCGTGTGGCTGGACCGCAAGACGACGAATGATGAGGCAGTTGGCATTCTGAAAGCCCAACAAGACCTCTGTTACGGACTCACCATCAGCCACGGCAAAATAGGGTTGAGAGTGATTAAAACAAAGGACGTCGACAAAGTAAGGAAGGGAGCTGGGAAGTACGCCAGCACTGTATACGGCGAAGGGCTACACCGTCTCAGCGGAGCGCCTTACAGCTGGGGCAACAGGCTCCAGAATATTCTATCGCAGTTGGGACTGAGGTCTAAATTTGTAAGGATGGAGCGGGGTGACTTCATCATCGCGTTGGACAAGAAGCCGGAAACGAAACTTGTCCAATGTGGTGAGGTAGTCATCCTAATTGAAAAATTAGAAAGTGTGGAAGTGGAAGTGAAGAAACCCGTCGTTGTGAAATACCGCGAGGCCAAGACTTCGTATGCAGCCGCAGTCAAAAAGACGTTACCGACTCCGAAAAATCCAACAACTGAAGTACAAAACTCTGAGAGCAGTGTTAAGGAACTCAGAGAAAAGACTGACAGCATGATGGCACAACTTAAGAATGATGTTACAGATCTGCAGAAAAGATTAGAGGAGGGACTCTACAATCTAACGAAGGTGGTCGCAACCCTGACGGAGGCCGCTAATAAAAACGAAAAGAACTATAACAACATGGCCATAGCCATCACAAGTCTGGTAGAATCGGTGAAGCGGATGGAAGCCACTATTGGTCTCGGTCGAACAACAAGTACGAATAGAAACAACAACACTGGCCAATCATGATTGTGATTTGGTCAAATAACATTCGCTCAGTTCTGAAACCAGAAAACTACTTCAAACTGAATTGGGCTCTCAAAGAAGAAAAACCTGAAATAATACTACTACAAGAAACATGGTTAACCGATGACAAGCCCTTCTCTGTTGACGGGTACAAAACTTACAGAAGAGACAGCACCACCAAGATGGGACATCGTGGGCTCATTACATTGGTAAGGAATGATCTTAAAAATGCGATTACTAAACTCAACGACATCTCATTTGACCAAACTGAGATACTATCAGTAGAATTACAGTCTAATCCACCTCTTATAATACATAATGTTTACCACCCGCCTGAAATCAAGGCAACAACCTGGAAGATTAAATCAGAACTCGGCACATTAATTGCAGGTGATATAAATGGACACCATCCGACATGGTCTAATGGAAATAAGAACACTACTGGTATAAGCTTCTATAATTGGTCACTGGAAGCTGCGATGAAAGTTATTAACAACCCTCAACAACACACGAGACCGCTAAGCCTGACATCCCCAGACATTGTAGCCTTGGACAACACGATGGAAGCAGAAGTTAAAATTATGAGAGGGTGGGGTAGCGACCATCAGCCACTCAAAATAATCATCGAAGAAATAAAGACTCAAGAGCAACATCAGAAAACTTACAATTGGAAATGGAAATGGCACTGTGCCGACTGGGAATACTACAGAAGAATATTGCAAGCTGCAGCACCCAAGCTGGAACATATAAAAACAGTCCAAAAACTGGGAGCAAGAATAAACAATGAAATATTAAAGGCAGCGGGAAGGGCCATACCAGGATATAACAAAGAAGTAGGTGGTGCCTTCACAGTGAGGGACCCTGAACTTGAGGAGTTAATGACTGAGACGGATCCGGATAAAACAACTACGGATGCTATAGCAGAAGGAATCCGAAAGGTAAAACAGAACATTATCGAATGTGATATGTCGGGAAAAGATTATCGGTGGGCCTTTCGGAAAGTCAAACAGCTAGAAGGTAGAACGATCGATCATGCGATCAGTAACATAACACACAAAGGGAGGGAATTAACTGATTCACAGGAAATAGCAAATGCTTTTACTGAAACGTACGCAAACCAATTCCCGAAAGATGGGGAAATGGAGACAATTTCGGAACGACCGGATGAAAATGATGAGGAATTTGGGATGTCGGAACTGGTGAGACAGCTCACAAAAACGAAGGAAAAGAAAGCACCGGGACCCGACAAGATCTGGAATTCTATGATCAAACAACTGCCGGAAGCCTTTCTCAAACAACTGTTGCGACTGTTTAACCTGTCATGGCAACGATCAGCTGTACCAAGGTGCTGGAAAAGCGGTATGGTCATACCCATATTAAAACCAGATAAGGACAAAAAGCAAGTTCTCTCTTATAGACCGATAACACTCACCTCTTCTATTGCGAAGCTCTTTGAGAGGATGATCGTTGAACGCATGCATCAT
This sequence comes from Flectonema sp. DT1601, assembly GCA_964019425.1. Classification (NCBI taxonomy): domain Eukaryota; phylum Euglenozoa; class Diplonemea; order Diplonemida; family Diplonemidae; genus Flectonema; species Flectonema sp. DT1601. The sequence continues at coordinate 1,233,527 of OZ025797.1, forward strand.
TTATTAAATAAGACGATGAACCCAAGACAGGCGGCCTACAAACGCGGACGAGATGCTACAGAAAACCTATGCATCGTAACTGACCGGCTTCTCAGTGCTAGGGACAGGGGAAAGGAAGCAATACTAATCACCTTTGATCTACAAAAGGCATTTGACGCGGTACAGCCAAAAACTCTTATGGACAAGATGATGACCGCAGGGTTACCAACAAGGTATCTGAGGTGGGTACAAAACTATCTGACCGGAAGAAAAATCACAACGAGGGTGAACGGAACAAAAGGTAATTTCCAAAACATACAAGTGGGTGTACCACAAGGAAGCGTGCTGGGCCCCCAGCTCTTTTCGATATTTATAAACGATTTAATAGAGAAAATGGAGAAGTTTGAGCCAACCGTCTTTGCTGACGATGTTGGGATAGTTATCGCATCCGATACCATCAACCGTCTGGAGGATCGAGTCAATGAAGCGGTACGAATCTTTGAGGAATGGGCATTAGACTCCCAAATAAAAATTAATAAGAACCCTGGCAAAACTGAATACATTCATGTGAAGCCGAACAGAACGCAGGACAAGTCCCCAGTTGTGGTGTACTCTGAAGAGCATACTTTTAAATATGTTGTGGCCACAGCAGAACAGATAAGAAACCTTGTGAAAGACGATGGCACAACAACAGTAGAAAAGAAGGAAGACTATGCTGTCACTCACTTGTACGTGGTGCCGCCACATAGAATAAAGACAAAGCTGCCGAACAAACCAACAGTAATAAAAACACTAAAGATGAATGCTCAGCGCTTCCCCCAACTAAAGAAAGTTCACAATCGGGGGGAAATAGATAAGATGTTGGAAACAGTGGGGCCAGGACTTCACGGATTCGCACTTGCAACTGGACGGAAAGTACATAAGTCGAAAGTTGTAAGATACCTGGGAGTACACTATGACGAGAACCTGACATTCGAGTCACAGATGGGGAAAATGATGATAGCTGCATCTAGAGGTCTTGGCTTGCTGACTAGACTTACCCGGATAGGCTGTAGGAAGAGAACGCTGATTAGCATCCTAGTGACGGTGGTCCTAGCAAGGATCCTTTATGGTGTTGAGAGCTTTGCTTGGGTACTAACAAGCAACTTTCTCCAGCAACTGGAATTAATTATAAACAGAACAGTGAGGCTGGTCACTGGATGCCTGCGGAGCACAGAATTAACAAGACTGTACGAAGAGGCAGACACTCCACGACTAAAGGAACACATCCAATACAAGATGTGCAGAACATATGAACGATTCAAGCTCAGTCCACACCTACCAGCACATGAACTGACAAAAACAAAAAGAATGGAAGAGAACCCACCAAAAACGATATGGGGATGGACTGTCTGGAATTACTATGTATCTGGGATCCCTGGTCTTGACATAAACAGAAGTATCATAAGCCAAGAAGTAAATCCGGAGCACTACACGCTACCACCGTGGAAAGAAACTAATGCGATGAAGTTCACTTACCCAGGTGACAAAGACGAGGCGAAACGGAGTGAAGCAGACTTACCTGCTCAAGACACGAGAGTTTACACGGATGGGTCGATAAGACACAAGTCTAAGACCTACATGACGAATGCAGCTGCTGCTGTGGTTATAGTAGACAAAGGCAAGACGTGTCTACTTGGATACAAAATACCGGTGGCGGGTTCCTCCTACAGGACTGAACAGATCGCTGTAAAATTGGCGATGGAGAATCTTGTTCAAGCAGCGAAGGAGGAACGAGAATGTCCAACAGCAACGACGCACCTGTTGACTGATTCGATGTCAGTCATGCAGGCATTGGAACAAGGACCATACAAACAAAGGTCCCCAATGAATAAAGACATCTGGAAGTTAGCTATGAAGCTAGAGAGGAAGGGTGTACAAATTAACGTACAGTATGTGCCAGCGCACAGAAATGTACGATACAATGAAGTAGCAGACCAGATTGCGAAATATGCAGCAGGCCTGAAGGATGATCCACCTTATAAGGATGTAATTATTAAACAACTACCCGCTCAACTTGATATGGGAACGATGATGACCTTCCACAAGCGGAGAAAACGGGAGAACTGGTTAGGGCCAGGAGAGGTAAGGCACCCTCCATACATTGATGAGCTCACCAGACCGGAAGAAGTGATCATGTCACGCTTTAGAGTGGGACACTGCAGATCCTTGAAACTCAAGGGACAAAATGAGAAATGCATTTTCTGTAAAGATGCAAGGGCAACACCACATCATGTGGCCTTATTATGTGAACACTGGTGCGTGGAATTCTTAAGAGACAAGTACATCGATCCTATGATAAACGAAGAAGGAGAAGAACCATGTTCTCTAGAAGACTGTTACTTACCGAATAACCAACGAAAGATGTTAAACTTTGTCACTGTCTTGGACGAACTAGCAGTACTAACAGGAAGGTAATCTTATAATCGACAAATGTCAAGATCAAGACCGCAGCCTACAAGACTAGGAAGTACTGATGGCAATTTAGCAACACATCCGAAGACGTCCAAGTGGACAATTTACTCTGTAGTATTAGTTTTAAGTTATCAAAACAAAGAAAGGAGATACGAAGCCTACGGGATCCCCACCCCCAACCCCCAAAACAAAGAAAGTAAGAAAGAAAGAAAGAAAAAGAACAACCGCGCCTAACAGCGCAATCAGCATCACAGACTCACGGGTCGTGGTGCACACAAAAAAAAAAAAAAAAAATTTGTTTTTGTTCTTTTCACTTCTTTGTTTTGTCTTTCTTTTATACTTTACAAAAAAAAATAAAATGGCTGGTAAGAAAGCAATGCGTCCGCAAGATAGAAGGGCAGCGGAAAGGAGAGAAAGAGAAAGGAAAGAGGCGAAGATGATGAGGGAACAAGCCAGAAATGAGATCCGGGAAGAAGAAGAGGGGTCTCAGCAGGAGATAGAGTCCCAGCAACAGGAAGAAATGGAGATGGACTCTCCAGAAGTGCCAGAAGGAATCTCAGTAGAGGTGACCGCAGTAGGACCTCCAGCAGCATTTCAAGCAAGCCCTCAAAACAAGGAGGCAATTCAAACAAAGACAAGCCCTCAAAACAAAGAGGCAATTCAAATAAGCCCTCAAAACATAGAGGCACAAGGAAGTGTTTTAAAAACGAAACAAAGCCCTCCGTCAAATGAGGCACCCCAATCAAGCCCTCAAATCAAAGAGGCACAAAGAAGATCAACGGTGATCTTGAATGGACCACCACCGAAACTCAACAAGGAGCATTTTAATTGCAAAATTCTCCAGCCAACTGATGACCTCAACAGCAAAACCAATGGAATTATACTTTCATTGGCTCAACAAGGAAGAAGCCTGGACGAACAATACTTCGAAAAGGCCAGCAAAACAAAGCAACTGACGATGGTGTTCACACGGCCACCTCCAAAACGTGCCCTAAAACACGCAACTGACTGCAGTCAGATACAAACGCCGGTCCAATTTGATGGGCAAATAAGAATAAGATCATGGTGGTTTGTGACTTTTACCGGAGCAACCTACACCCCAACACTAATAGTGGCAACAAACATAAAGCCACCGATCACTCACGAACTCATCGCGTGGGCTACAACAAAGGAGCTAGGAGGAGATGCTATCAGAAACCCAGCATCGCTTACTGCAAAAATCAAGGCAGTGGTGGGTGATCAGGGACGGGTCGACACAAGGACATTCCGGATAGTTGGAAAGGGGGATTTTAGTGAAGTCACAGTCCTACCAAATGATGAAAAGGCAGCAATCGCACTGATGCACAACTCAGGGAGTAACAAAGTTTACTTCAGGATAAAATCGATAGAGGGCCTGACCAAGCATGTCTATGAAACAGTATGGCTTGACAGGAAAACTTCGAATGAGGAAGCCATGGGAGTCCTGAAGGCACAACAAGACATGTGCATGGGGCTGACTACCAACTATGGGAAGATAGGGATAAGGGTGAGTGCCTCTGCAAACGTAGAGAAAGTACGGAAGGGTGCCGGAAAATTCGCTGCGCAAGTCTACGGTGCTGGACTGTACCGTATCAGTGGTGCACAGTACAGGTGGTCGAACCGGCTCCAGGGAATGCTCTTGGAAGCGGGATTAAATTCTAAATTTATTCGCATGGAGAAAGGCGACTTCTTGGTCGCCCTCGATAAAAGTCCGAAAAGCCAGTTCTTACAATGTGGTGAGACCCTGATGTCTATTGAGAAAATGGAGCTGCCAGAAGACCAAAAACAACCAAAACCAGCCGTACAAAAGTATCGAGATGCGAAAATATCTTATGCGGAAGCAACTAAAAAGACACTGCAAGGAAACAAGCAGCCCCAAAAACAAGAAAATAAACTGCCCCCATCGCAGGGAAAAACGCAAGAACTGAAGAAAGTAGAAGATGGTCTCAAGACTATGAAGGAAAGAACTGACGAGACGCTAGCAAAATTACAAACTGAGGTAGCTGACTTGCAAACTAGATTGGATGAAACGATGTCAAAAATGACGCAGATAATTGAAGGACTGACCAATGCGACAAAGAAAAATGAAGAAATGATTGTTAAAAATTATCAACAAATGTTGAATGCAATATCTCAAATTGCAACCGCCGTCAACAAGATAGAAGCCAAGGTAGGGCTAAGCGGAACTACCCACCAAGTAACAGCAAACCAAAACCACTGTCAAAATGATTGAGATTTGGTCCAATAACATAAGATCGATACTACAAAATGAAAACTTCTTCCAATTAAATCGATCGTTAAGAGAGCACAAGCCAGAAATTGTTCTACTACAAGAAACATGGCTCAATTACGGAAAATTTCTGAATATAGATGGTTATATTATAATTCGAAGAGACAGCCTTCTGAAGGTAGGATACCGAGGTCTGGCCATACTTGTCAGAATGGATATTAAAAATTATGTGACAAAACTCCCCGACATCTCATACGACCAAACTGAGATACTATCTGTAGAATTGCGATCAACACCGCCATTAAAAATACACAATGTATATCACCCGCCTAACGTAACGGCAAACACATGGAAGTTACCAACAGAGCCAGGAACACTGGTAGCAGGCGATATCAACGGACATCATGAGATCTGGTCAAAAGGAAAGACGAATTCAGCAGGAACAAGCTTCTATAATTGGTCATTAGAAGCTGCCATGGAAGTATTAAACGAGCCCCAGCAGATAACGAGACCATTGAGCTCATCCTCCCCAGATATTATTGCTCTGGATAATTCAATGATGGCAAACATAGGACTGCTAAATGGATGGAGTAGTGACCATCTTCCAATAAGTGTAAAGATTGAAAACATACACTTGACGAAAACCAAAACACAATCGAACGAGATGTGGCAATGGAAATGGAAGTGTGCAAAGTGGCATGCATACTCGGAGGTTTTAACGACGGCGGCAACGAAGTTAAAGAATATTGAAACAGTGCAAAAACTTGCAAAAAGGATCTCTGTAGAAATTCTGAAGGCTGCGAAACAAACCATACCGGGCTATAAGAAAAGGACGCAAACCACCTTCTCAGTGATGAACCCAACCAGGACAAAGTTGACAAGGATGCCATTGCGGAAGGCATCAGAAAAATTAAAAGAAACATCATCGAATGTGACATGACTGGGATGGACTACCAATGGGCTTTCAGAAAAGTAAAGCAACTTGAAGGGGGCATTGTTGATAATAACATTAGCGAATTAGAACATGAAGGCAGTACAACAACTGATCCAAAAGAAATGGCAGACATATTTACCACGGCATACGCGACACAATTCAATCTGGTAGACGACGAAGTGCCCTCCTTGGTATTTGAGAACAAACCAGGGGACGAAGGCAATGAAGAATTCACAATGAGAGAACTAAAGCGACAGCTCAAGAAATTAAAAGACAAGAAAGCACCTGGACCGGATGGGGTGTGGAACACTATGTTAAAGAAACTCCCAGAAACATTTATGGTGCAACTCTTACGGCTGTTCAACATGACTTGGGAAAAGTCGGCGGTTCCGAGATCTTGGAAGTATGGGATAGTAGTTCCAATCTTAAAATCGGGAAAAGACAAGAAACGTGTACTCTCTTACCGACCAATAACATTGACGTCAGCAATAAGCAAGTTGTTTGAGAAGATGATGGCAGAAAGGATGCATCATTTACTTGGGGACAGAATGAGTGCGCGGCAAGCCGCATATAAAAGAGGGCGCAGTGCCGTAGAAAATCTCTGCATGATAACAGAGAGACTACTAGATGGAAGGTACCGAGGTAGGGAATCGATGTTAATGACGTTTGACCTGCAGAAGGCATTCGATGCCGTCCAACCGAAAATTCTACTGAAGAGGATGTCTGAAGTTGGGATACCGGCGAAATACACAAGATGGGTCCAGAGCTATTTGACTGGGAGAAAGATCACAACCAGAGTAAACGGCGAAAAGGGAACATTCAAACACATACAAGTTGGAGTACCCCAAGGAAGTGTCCTAGGACCACAGCTATTCTCGATATACATCGAAAGCCTTATACGAGAATTGAATAGGTATAAACCAGCAGTCTTTGCAGATGATGTTGGGCTCGTGATGACATCTCCAGATGTTAAAGGACTGGAGGACAAAGCTAACACAGCAGTACGCATCTTCTCAAATTGGGCCGCAGCATCCCACATTTGTATAAACAAGAGCCCGGGTAAAACAGAGTTCATACATGTGAGGCCGGATACCGATAGCCAAGACAATAAGTCTCCACAAGTGCTATACCCGGAGGGGCACACCTTCAAATATGTCGTCACAACAGCAGAGGCCATCCGAAAAATGCTAAATAATCAGGACTCAACTACTATAGGCAATTCTAAAAAGGCGATAACACATTTCTATGTGGTTCCGCAGCATAAAATAAAACGAAAATTACCGACGACAGAAACTGTATTGGTAGACATGCAGATGGAACCTAGTAAATGCTCACAACTGCAAAAGGTTCGCACCAGAGGAGACATCCTGAGGATGCTACAAGGAACTGGATCTGGTCTCAAGGCTTTTGCATTTTCGGTGGTGGACAAACTACATGAAACGGATGTAGTAAGATACTTGGGAGTTCTGTACGACAAAAACCTCGACTTCAAAACTCACATGCGAAAGATGATGACGGCAGCCTCCAGAGGACTGGGGCTCCTGCTAAGACTCTCCAGGATGGGATGCAGGAAGAGAACCCTCATCTGTGTTCTGGTGACCGTTGTAATGGCGAGAGTGCTCTATGGGGTTGAAAGTTTTGCCTGGCTGCTGCCAAAGAGAGGTGACGTCAGTCTTGAGAGGCTAAACATCTTAATAAACAGAGCCGCTAGACAGGTAACGGGATGTCTGCCAAGCACCAGACTGAGGAACTTGTACCATGAAGCAGATATGCCGAAATTACAAGAACACATACGCTACAAGATGTGTAGGGCCTATGAAGAATTCAAATTAAGTCCCCACCTACCAGCTTGTAGCCTCACAATGACGGAGGGAGGCCTAAACTACCCACCAAAAACAGCTTGGGGTCGCATAGTTTGGGATGAATATGTGTCGGGGATCCCGGGACTCGACAAACACAGAAGCTCGTATCACTCGGAAATCAATCCAAAGCACTATAAGATGCGATCATGGAAGGTAACTAATGCAATGGAATTCAACTACTGTTTTGGAAAAGAAGAGGCAAAAGACAAAGAAGCCGGTCTACCAATTGAAGACGTGAAGGTGTACACAGATGGGTCTATTAGACATAGGACGAAGACGTACATGACTAAGTCAGGAGCATCTGTGATAATAGTGAAGGGTAAGGAAGTTAGCATGACCGGATTCAGAATACCTGTAGCAGGAAGCTCCTACAGAACTGAACAGATAGCCGTGGAACAAGCGATGAGGATACTCCTGAAAAACAAAAAGGCATCCGAAGGAATACTTCCCACAACAAAGACGCATATTCTAACTGACTCAATGTCGCTAATACAGGCACTTGAGCGAGGACCTGAAGAACAGAAATCTGCTACAAACGCATCAATCTGGAAGTTAGCACTGAAACTGGAACACAGAGGTGTTAATATTAACATGCAGTATGTCCCAGCACATATGGATGTGCTGTATAATGAAATAGCAGACAAGGTGGCAAAACACGCTGCAGGTACGATAAAGAAACCTCCAGATGACAGTGTGGTACTCGAGAGTTTAGTTACTAGACTGGATATGGGAACCCTTATGACTTTTCACAAGAGAAGAAAACGAGAGGAGTGGATTGGAGCCGGCGAACAGAGGCATCCACCTTTTGTAGAAGAACTGACGAGACCACAAGAAGTCCTAATGTCCCGCTTCAGAGTTGGACACTGTAGATCTCTTAAACTAAAAGGAATGAACGAACAGTGCATCTTCTGTCATGGAGATACTGCAACACCGCATCATGTGCTTTTCAAGTGCAACCACTGGTGTATCCAAAAGATGAGATCATTGTACATACACAGCATGATTAATACCGAAACTGGTGAAGTAGTGAGTAAAGTAGAGGACTGCTTCTTAAAGGAGAATCAACGCAGCATGTCCAACTTTGTAGTGGTACTGGACCAAATAGCTGAAATACTCGGAAGACCTGGAAATCCATAATTTAAAGATGCGGTTCTTAGACCAAATGAGGAAGTAAACTGAACTCTTTAGTAATTGATAAACAAAGAAAACAAAGAAGATACGAAGCCTACGGGAACCCCCCATCCCATCCCCAATCCCCACAAAAAGAAAGTTTACAGAAGAAAGAAAGAACAACCGCGCCTAACAGCGCAAACAGCAAAGCAGGTCGAAGGAACCTGCTGTGCACACAAAAAAAAAAAAAAAAAAAAAAAAATACTTTCTTTTGATTTAAGTCTGACAAATTGGAAAACACGGGAAACATAGGTAGGCTCCGCCTGAGGACGTAAGAAGAGCGGCAACGTAAAAATAAATGGTCACGCGTCCTTGAAATTGGACACATGAAGCTAATTCGGTTACCATTCCTACCATCGATAAGGAAAAAACAAAGAATCGAGCATATAACTAGAGCGGTGGTCAAAGACCACTTGAACAGCCCGAAGGCCTGCCCTCAAGAGAAATTTATAAGGAGAATAGGAGAAGAAGGAGACAGGAGTGTTGGAAGAGACACTGCGACAACACCGAAGGTGATGTGCAGTTACCCAACCAGGAGATGATTGATAATGATGAAAATACTAAAATAATAACAAATTGATATTGGCGACTACATGTCACCTACTTTATTTCCAAAGTCTAAGGTTAGATGTTTGTTCCATCCACCTTATGATCAACGCGAGTGATGGAAGCCACGCCAAAGTGAAGAGAGCTTCAAGGTTAGGAATTTCGTTGGCAATAATAAGTTCTCGATCGCGATCCCACTTGCCGGTCAGTGTTGAGAAGCCCAGGATTTTGAACCTGGCAGAGTCGAGTTTGGGAGATTGACATCCCTGCAGCAGGTGAACCTGTGAGGACGGTTCGCCACAAAATGGGCAGTCGATTTTCTTGCGCCAGTTCTGAATTAGCGGGTGACATCCTGTCCGGAAGTTCGCTATCCGTATCTCGTCGGCTCTTTCCATCCCAGGAGGGTATTTAACGGAACGGCCTCCGATGAGGTGTTTGTAGCAGGTGTAACCACTCACGTTAAGCAGATCCTTTTTGATGCAGCGCTTAACATGTGATGATCGCGAGAAGTAAGTGCCTTTGACTAGCACAGGTCGGATGTTCTTGTTGTGCGCTGCTTCCTTTGCAAGCGCGTCAACTTCATCGTGAAACTCGATTCCAATGTGTGAGGGGATGAATTGCAAATGCACTTTCATTTCACACATGCGCAGGTATTCTAGTATCTTGAGGGACTCAGTATTCCTCTGTCTGCACCTTCCACCCAGCAGTTCATCCAGAAGGGATTTTGAGTCCGTGAATAGCCTTACAGATCTCATTGAAGGATCTTTGCTAAACACTGTTCTCAGATGTCTAGCCGCGTTCTTCAGAGCATGTTGTTCAGCCCTGTAGCTGCAGTCAGCTTGATAAAGCCTAGACGCGTAAGCAGATCGAAGGCCGCTACGTGACTTGGCAATATGAGCCGCACCGGCCGCGCCGGAAGCAGAGTAGGAGCCATCGCAGTTGATTACCATGTCGACAGGAGGCAACGTTCCAATGTACGACATGAATTTTTCTTTGTCCACCGCAGGGTTCGCGGACTTCGGAAATCCGCAGCCGTTGCTAATCCTAAGGTTTGTCGGAGATACCCAGGGTTCCATCGAGTCAGGCTGTACAAGGCACTGGCTTTCACGCTGGCTGTCAATGCCAGGAAGGAGGCCAGCCCAGTAGCTTTGGGTTGAGGCGAGTCTGTTGGTACTAGGTATCCAAGTCATGGCTTTATACCTGTAGTACGCTATCTTGGTTTGCTTTTCAATCTGACGTTTAAAAGGAAGCATGTCCGCTTCCCACAGTAGAAGTTCTCTCGGTGTGCACCTGCTGCATCCAGTAACCAGCCTGGCAACCTTCCTCAGTTCGAAATCAATACTATCAACGCAAAAACCAAGAAGAAGAATTCCTTTCTCGATTTTTTAAAAAAAATCGAGAATTTTTTTTTCTGGTTACACTCCTTTCTTTTTTCCACTTTCTTTTGGTTAAAGTCTGACAACGGGAAACATGGCAGGCTCCGCCTGAGGACGTCAGAAGAGCGTATCCCTTGTCTTTCCACTTTATTTTTCTTCTTTCTGACCTCAAAATTAGGAGATGATTAAGGAGTGTGATAATGATACTAATGAATTAGCAACTACGTGAAGATTTCGCGTCGCAAACATTAGCGAAAGAGTCTCGGATTCTCGCTTCCTGAATGATCGATCCAATTCAGCATAACGCCTAAGACCTAAGCGACGAGCGCCCCTACTGAAGGGTCGAGATCTCGTTCGTTAACGGAATCAACCAGACAAATCACTCCACCAACCAGGAGCGGCCATGCACCACTACACAATGGATCGAGAAAGAGCTCTCAATCTGTCAGTCCTTGGGGTACCTCCTGTGGCTTCGAGATATTGCCTGAGCATCACCCGTTTGATTAGACCTTGCAGAACCCTCCATAATCTTGCCAAGCAGTTTTCTGTTAGCTTCCTTTACTATCCTTGACTACGTGAGCAGGGATGAATTGAAGGTTGACGAACGAACCCAATTTCCTAATCCCTTCAAGTATTGAAGGGAGTTTAGTTTCCTCTGCCAACCTGAGTATCGTATTTAAGATCACCATCGAGTACTTGACGCTATCACCCATTGACATGAGGACAGCGGCTGCGGCCTCTTTTTTTTCTTTAAGATTTGGCAAACCTTTTGTCTTCTATCTCAAAAAACTAACTAACTAACTAACTAACTAAAAAAGGAATTCTACTGATCAAAAGCAAATATATGCTAGCCCGTCCTGGCGAGCTCCGATGGACATTAAGAAATCAGTTCTTTTGAAATAGACCAATTGATGGATCCGATTTATTATTTAACTGGAATGAAGTCCCTAGAACTTACTGATGAAGGCCTAAGAGGGACAAGTAGTATAAGATTAAGGCTCCTGAAACTATGTATTCCACAGTGTATTATGGAACAGCAGAACAATGTGTTTTTATAACTTTTCTTTTTTATATTTTATTTTAGTGCACTTTTTTATATTAAACTCATATTCTAACTAACTAAAAAAGAAATCAGGAGCAAATAGCTTCCCCATTCTCCATCTTCTTTGAATAAGGTTTTCTATGGAAGAATGCTACTTACCTGCGATTTTGTCACAACCTTAGACAGCGTGGCATAATTATTAGGGCAGTAGTTGTAAAAGATGCCGAATGTCAACATCGAGAGATCAGGTCAAGTGGGATGAACTCTTCACTGTTTAAACACCACTTCGCGCACTGCTTTAAAAACTTGTACTTTTTTTATCAGATGACGTTACAAAAATGACAGGCGACTCGCTGCGATGGATAGCAGCAATGAATGCAGGTCTTGGGGGACCAATGGCTCGCACAGGACACACTAGTGCTATAATAGAGAATAACCTTTGGGTGTTTGGCGGTTATTACAGATTTGGTAGAAACTTATCTAAGTTACACTACATGAACCTCAGCACCTTAGAGTGGGGTGAGGTTGAAGATGCATATGAACCAGAGGCCAGAGCCAATCACTCAGCGATAATGATAAGTAGTTGCAAGTGGTTAATCTTTGGTGGATTTAACGGAGCGCTGTACCTCAATGATATTTGTGTGTTGACTGTAAGAGAGAGGGGTGAATCTATTAGATGGGACCGTTGCATAAAGGTTTCTGGTGATACACCATCCCCAAAACAACATGCGTCAATATCTCTTATTCGTGATAAGGTTTATATATTTGGTGGTTATTCTCAAGGTAAAACTGTTGCGGAATTACACAGCTTGGACATATCAAAGTATGCCAGGGAATCATGTTTTGAGTGGAATAAAATAAATGTTTCACTTGAGAACTCACCATCGAGAAGATGTGGTCACTGCTCGTGGGTAGCAGAGGAAAGATATTTAGTAATCTTTGGGGGTTATGATAATAAAGTATTCAGCTTTGATACTAAGGAGAGTGAATGGATTCACATCGATGTTAAAAGTGAAAACCAACCAAAAGCAAGAAGACTTGCAGGAAGTCTCACGGTACCTTCAGCAGTCTTTGATGAAGGAGAGAGCGATAACCAATTTATAATAATTGGAGGAGTCTGTGATTATGATAATCGCACTTACAGCGATTCATGGACATTCGATTACTCAACAAGAAAATGGACTGAACTCATGAATGAAGGAGATTATTATAACCCTTCGATACTTTGTCAAACACTTTCTTTATATTATCCTTTGGGTCATACTTTAGTTGCTTCTGGTGAATCAAACAACGAGGATTGTGTTGTAATTCTTTCTTTTGCTCGAATTGATAATAACTCGTCCGTGTTTGTTATTGCTCCTCAAAACAGTAAGAGAAGATCACATTCTGATTCGAGATTGCAATCATTAGCAACTCAATACACAAGTGTTTCCTCTAAAGTAAATCAAATTAATAGTGGTAATGCTTGCAGAGTGTGTACAATGTGTGCTGTATCTTAGTTATGAGACATTACACGATGCGATCGAAATTGTGAAGGTGTATTCAGTTCCAGTAATGTTTCTTCCCCCTTCTTAAAAAAAACAGGAAATCAAAGTGAATGATGTAACGCTGTCTGACGAGATAATAATATCCAGTTTTAATAAAGACAACTATTTCTTTTTCAGGTAGGAGTCCGTTAGAAACGGGTTGGGGGGTTCCCCCCCCTACTTTGATATGGAACAAGAACATATAATCGATGCAGAGATCGATAATAAAGAAACTAATGCGTGTCGGATATGCGGAAGGGCTATTGGTAAGTCGTTACTAAGCATTCATGAAAAGCAATGTTCTAAAAAAAGATCTTCAAAAAGACTACTTCCGAATAACACAACAGGAACTAATAAAAGTGGGAGTACCACTGCTGAGGATGCTCCTGTAGGTGTGACAGCAAAGTGTAAGAATTGCAGTCAAATATTTTCAGAAGAGCTGTTTGCTCTTCATCAACGAACCTGCAATGGTCAAAGAGAAAGACATGGAAAGAAGAAAGGAAGACGTCACATAAAACAACATCATGTCACTCAAGTTCACAACCCCGCTAGAAGTATTGTTTTACAAACAAATCGACTCGCGGAAGTAACACAGAGTTTACCGACACCTCAATACTCATGGGACAGTGAGTATATTAGATTAAGTAGTAAATATAATGCAATTATTTCTAATCAGAAAAAGTTGGAGACTAAACTTGAGCACCTCTTGAGTCAATACAATGGTGATGATGCGGTCAATACTTCTTCTGATAATACAAAGCAATCGAATACTTTAGAGAATGGAGATAGCTTATGTCAGTTTATGGAGGAAATGAGACTCAAGGAAGCATCTCGAAAACCTATTAAACCGGCAATTCGATCAGCAGAGAATTCAAGTCGTCCCGTCCCTGTTGGAGGCTATCGTCCTGTCAAAAGTAATCCGACGAGTAGGATTCCAATTACTGCTACCCTGCCGTCTATTTATTGTAAGAAGTTTGAGGGACAATCTTCATCACGAATCCCAATTCATACGAAGAGTGACATCGGTAAGCTCGTGTGTATTGTTTAATAAGGGGGAACACTTTATGTTGATGACACTATTTGTTGATTTAAGTTTGTAATCTCTTCTTCGTTTATTATTTTCCTAATGCAGCAATGCATCATTTTTGAGTCACTTAGACCACTTCAATATTACTAATGTGGTATTGAGGGAGAAGTCTGTCAGTCAATTATTAGATTTGTCCAAGCTGTAGCAGAGGATCATTTCCCCCCAAAGTAATCCAATCTTGCAGCGTATGTTCTGATGAAAAAAAAAAGGAGGTTTACCACAAAAGAGTAAAGAAGAAGACGATGGTGGTATAGACCCAGCGGTCCAAAAAAAAAAAAAAAGAAAATTTCTTTTTTCTCCTCTCTTATTGATCACTAAAAGGAATCGAGTGTTCCATTTCTATAAAGTAAAGTAAAATATCAGATTGATCATCTTTACTGTCCTCCGTGTAACAGTTAAGTATCCAGACTGCGAGAATTCAAATGAAATTTTCATTCACTTCTCTGGCTTTCGGATATACTATTGATGACTATTTGCATAAGACGTTTATTAATAATTTATTGATGTGGACGGCACGGACACATCCTTTCTATCTCCTCACAGTCAGACTGGATTACGATTTCCCCCCCCTTCTTTTTTCTATAGATTCTTTTTGTTGTCATTGCGTGCCTTATAAGTCGCCTAGTCATTCTCACGTAAGGGAGAGCTGTTAAACGAAATCAGTTAAGACTGTTGGTTGGGGATTCCAGTCACAAGTGACAGTTTTGAGCCAGCTACACCAGAATGAAAGGGGAAAAAAAAAAAAAAAAAAAGAGTTCTGTTTTATTACACTCAAAGTATAGCAGTTTTTTTTTATTTTTTTTTATTTATTATTAGTTTTGATTTTGTTATTGTTCAAAGCAACTCACCAGTTTGGTGTCATTGCTGCCGCTTATCTGAAGCATCCTCTCCCCGCAATGTTGCATTCTGTTTGGATATTTATTTGATAAATTTCAATTAATTAATTAACCTGTAGTCTACAATACAATATTAAAACATGGCCATGGACAGCAGTGCCTATGATGCTGTCAGTCGATTGAGCATCGGTAGTCTTAGCGAACAGCGCAGATCATCACTTCCAGAGGAGGTGAAGAAATCAGGATTTAGAACGGCAGGTAATGCTGTGATTGCAATGCATCGAATTGAAGATCAGATGTTTGGGAAGAGATGGAGTGAACTTTCACCAGAAGGACAACAAGAGATTCGAAGACTTAAACAAGATCGAAGACAACAAGAACAACAGCGGAGAGCTGGTTTGGAAAAATCACGAGTGACGATTCGAAATATCGAAAGAACGTTACGACGCAACTCAGAAACACCCGCAAATCTTCAACTCCGAGGACTCTCACTCACAACAGATCTCACATCTGTTCAATCAGGTGAAATGGGCTGGACAAAGTGTTGGAGATTAAGCCCTTCAGGATCTCAACCAATTCTATCATCAAAGGCACAATATCACAACAGGTGTGAATCCGGTGCTTGGGTAAGTCAAGAAGACCTTGAAAAGATTGGAGTCATATATATTAAATTACCTTTTAACAATCTAAAAAAACTCGACGAACTCTGCTCCGAACGCGGATACGTAAAACTCCAAAAGGAAAAACTTACAATAAAGTCACCACTACTAGATAAATGGTACTCAGAACACTTTAATACATCTGAAGCAGTCGTGTATGTGGATAGCGGTGCGTGTTATTTTGATTTTAGAGACTTGAGGAATGAGTTTATACGTCTTCACGCTGTAGCAGGTGACTGTTTGATTATTCCACCTGGTATATTCTATAGAGGATGCTTAGATCAATCACAGACTCTCTCTCTAATAAGAATGTTACTAGATGTCGATTCAGTTCCAATTCATAAAAGTGTTGTCGGATCACAGTCACATCCAGTTAGAGCGTCATATTTATCTTCAAGAAGAAGGAACAGTGTTCTCACAGATAATAATTTTATGAAATGAAAAAAAAGTATTTTTTTAACAGCAAAATACGAGAGGTAGTTGTTAATTTATCCAATTTAATGTTTTTGCAGACAATAATTATTTACCCGGTTCAGTTAATGTTTTGTTTTCTTTTTCCCCTTTTTTTTTTTTTTTTTTTTTTTATTTTTAAAAAAGTAAGTATTTTTTTTTCATTCTTTTTAAATAACATTACCAAATTCTTGTATATTTTTGAATATTTTGATGAATTTCACAGCTATAATTAATTTTCCCTTTCCCCGTTAACAGTTTTATAAAAAACTGTTAACGGTAACATACGTAAGTGGCGCTCAACTATGTTCACGTGGCCTACAGTGGCATTATTTATTTAGTTATTTGCAGTCATACTGCCGCTGACAGTCAAGATTGTCAAATTACTCCTTTAACCAGAAATATCTTAAATAAAATGTTAACTGGAAAAACAGCATTGGTGACGGGTGCAAGCAGGGGAATCGGTCTTGCAATCGCGAAAGCATATGCAGCGGAAGGAGCAAAAGTTGTTTGTGCAGCAAGAAATCTTGAAGGTGTAGAAAAAGAATTGGGAGACAAGGGAATCTACATTTCAACCGACATGGCTGACAAAGCGAAGGTTGACGAACTCTGTGACAAAGTACTAGCATTAGGAGGCGTAGATATTATTGTAAACAATGCTGGCATTTACAAAATTGGTAACGCTGAGTCTGGTGATCCTGATGAGTGGGACACGATGTTCCAAGTCAATGTATGTTATTGTTATTATTATTATTGTTATTGTTGTCTGTATACAACACATGAAAAACAACCATAAACAGGTTTTATCATTAATGCGTCTAACTCGTAAACTCAGTCAGAAGATGATTGACCAGAAGAGTGGTGCTATTGTGACCATCGGATCGGTTGCTGGTGTAGAGCCGATGGGTGGTACCGCTGCTGCCTATGCTGCGTCAAAGCATGCTGTACGAGGATGGGTTCAGTCACTTTACCAATCAATGCGCCCACATGGGATTAAGGTGATGGCCATTAACCCAGGCTTTGTTAATACAGACTTGGTTGCTCAGAGTGGTTTTAGTGGAGACATGATGATTCAGACTGAGGATATTGCAAATTACGCCCTATTGCCATTCTCATCATCAGCAAACTGCGTTCCTGAGGAAATAACAGTGAGAGTCGTCCTTCCTTTGAAAAAGTAAAGTGACCTGAGATTCTTTTTGAAAAAAAAAATTTAACTTCATTTTTTGTGCAACTAGTTAGTTGCAGTTTTTTTTTCTTTTTTTTTTTTTTTTAGTGTTATTTTTTTTTGATATCACGAAAACTTTTTTGATTTTACTTTTTTACATTTTTTGTTTTCACCATCACGTCCTGTTCTTTTCATTCCCCTAAACAGCTGGTCTTCGGTTGCGATTATACGGCCAGTTGCCCTGTTAATTTGGTATGCGGCACCTTTCATAGCTAACAATGAATAACGGTTTTGAAATCCCAAAGTATCTCTTTGCTTTCTTCACTGAAGAATGTAAGGGTCTAATAGCCAGAATTCTTTTGGCCCGAAAAAAAAACTGTTGTTTTTTTTTTTTGTGAATCTCCCTCTATGGAATTATTTCATCACTTGTTTTCAACCTGTTAGTCTCTGGCGAGGTGGACAGCTGGGAATTGTTCATTCCGGCTGAAGCTATAGAAACACAATCTCCGTGACTGAGTCCTTTACTGTCCTCCGAAGTTATCAGTTCTGTACTTGCTGGCTAATCAATTAACAAGTTATTATCGCCTTGTGGCTGTCTTGCCAGTATTGTTGTGTTCAAATAGCTGTTGTTGTGCAAGCTGACATTTGTTTTCTCATTGTATTATTATGTTGTATTGATCCAATTTTTTTTATTTAATTTTTTTTTTTTTTTTTATAGTCAAGTACATTTTTTGCTATCAAAACAAAACAATAAGGGGAGACAAAAAAAAAAAAAAAAAATGGTATAAAACTATAGTTAACACGTGTGATTAATTTTATATCATTTCTGAGTGTTGCTTCTCAACCGATTTTGTAAACCTCTTGGCCGTTGTGCTGTTTTTTCGGTTTAAGGCAACAATGAGCACGAAGAAGGTTTCTTTTTTTTCTCTTTTTTTGTTGTTGTTTTGCTTTTTTCCCCCCCTGTGAACGTTTTTTTCATAATATTATGTACCTTTATTTATCTGTTTAGATTAGTTGTTTACAAACAGATAGTTATAATTTAAAAACTGTAGACTGCAGGACATGCTGGACCTGTAACACGTGCCCCCTTTTCATGACAAATTGGTTTGGTTGACCCTTATTGTTGCTTTATATTTACAGTATCAAGTTACTCAAACCCTTTTATTATTGAAGCTGCCCAAGAATACCTTATTAAACGAGTTCTCGTTTTCCTCCTTTAAAAAAGGGATTTTTTTTTTTTTTTTTGCATTGACCGTCTTGCACTGACAAGTCACCAAAAACTAAGTATGAAACCAGTTAATTATTTTTAATACTTTTTTTTGTAACAACTATTTTTTTTTTGTAGAAGCAATTAGAGTTATTGTCAGTGATTGTTCACAAACAAAACAACTCTGTTGATTCAATTTATTTTTTGCTATTCGTGTTGCCAAAATTATTATAGTACTTTTTTTTTTTTAAAGTTTTCGGTAAGCGCCCCCTTTGTGACAGTTGTTGCTTGAGACAATTAAAAGGGGAGGGGAGGGGTGAGCTTATGTCATGTTTTTTTTCCGATTTTTTTTTTTTTTTAAATATTTTCTTTCGTGGTATGGCGGTATTTTAACACACGTATTACTTTGTGAAGAATTGTTACTCCAATCCCCAAACGAAACCCACTATATCATTTTTTTTTTTTTTTCCCTCCAAAAACCTTCTTTCAAATCTCTGAGTATTCAAAACTATAAAAACAAATTATATCGGAGCAGTAATGAGTGATTATCATTACAGCTCCCATTGGTATTTATATTTATTATTGTTGATGAGGTCAACTAAAGTAGGTTTTCTTTTCTTTTTTTTTTTTTTTTTAAATATTTTATGTGATTTTTGATTACTGAAATTCTTCTTCTTCCCCACAGTTAACTTTTGACACATACCCATGAATTTATATAATTGTGAGTATGCTGGAGTTGAATTGAATTGTTTGTGTTCACAGACTGAGGTCTTTATTTATTTTCACAGTTATCACTAATTTTAAAATGTCCAACCAAACTTTATCATCAGTCGCTGGGGAGTTGATGTTGTCGAATGAGATGATTGATTACCTCTACAGGTTTAGGATGTCGATATTCGCAGGAAGTATTGCAATTGTAGCGGTATTATTTTCAACTTTGAGAGTGTTGTTGTCGGAATGGCTGGGAGAGAAAAAGGGATCGATCCTGAGAACTCGTCCTGCAGGAGTGACTAACGATGATGCTCGAAAATATGTAATGATATGCGTAACTGTGACAGCTGTCTTTTGTTACATTCAAGATCCAATCGTTTCTCATCCACTTGCTGTAGGAACACCAGCCTACCTTGAACCAGCTGACCGTTTAAGTTCCGTTGAAAACCGTTTCACTAATTTTGTGGTCGGTCTCATTCTGTCAACAATCGTGTACAAGCTTGCTCTTCCTGTTATTAAGAAATTCATTTCAGCTGATCAGGCGGACGCACAGGCAGCAAACGTTGTTCGTGTCGGTATCAAACTTTCACTTTTAATTTGGTTCTTTGGAATAAACTGCAGTCCTGTTAAGGCGATCCTATTATCAAAACCTGGTGAGTTATCTGAACCACATTTTGAATGTCAGATGATTGCAATTCAAGTGATGGCTATCTTGTATGTCTGGGAGTTAATGTTCAGAGAACTAAAACCAATCAACGTTGCTCATCACGCATACACTATTGCTTCTTGTTGGGCAATGTTGGAATGGCTTCCGATTGATCAACCTGTTAGACAAATTGGTATCATCCCAATCGCTGGTTCCCTCATTGAGTCTGTCTGCTGTATTGGTACCATGTGTTACAGATTCTTAGCTCCATCAAAGCAGCTTTCAAAGCTTCTTGTAGGTGAGGGATACTTTGTTATTGTTGCTTACAACTTGTTGGCAGTTTCATTCTTCAGTCTTATGTACGCATTCCACAACTACTACTCTACAATTATGTCTGTTTCTTTGTGTGGTGTGTATTTGTTTACGTACCCAGCACAGATGAACATGGCAAAGATGTTCTTTGCTCTTGCTCGTAAGACCAGAGCTAACCAAAGGGCAGCACAAGAACAGAGACGTACTATAAACGACTCAGCAAGTGTGGTGTCTGCTGATACTTCAGTCCAAAGAAGAAACGTTCCACAACACGTTCGTTAAGAATTTGAAACGTATTTTAAAGTTGAATTACGTTTACACGGATGAGGTAATTAAAGCTGGATGCACAAGACCTAGCGAGACACTGTGTGGAAGAGGGTTGTTGTGTTGTTTACCATAAGAGGAAACCTTTCTCCAAATTGCTGCCGTCAGTATTATTATTTCTCTTTTTTTTCCTTCTTCTTCTTGTTCTTGTTCTTCATCTTCCCTTCATTTCGGCAAGATGAAAAAAGGAAGAATAAACACCCTCCGAGTGCAATGTCGTTTCCTGGAAATGACATTTTTTGTTTTGTTGTTTTTGATAACGGTGTTTGTTTCTTTTTTGTCTTCCTTTTGGACTTTTTTTTTTTTTTTTTTTTATTTTTATTTTTTTTTTATATTAATTGCCTTTTGTTTCTTCGGCAATAATCTCCGAGTGCTGGGCAAAATTAATGATTTTTATGTTATTTTTTTTGCTTATTCTAATTTGGATGTTGTCTTCTTTTTTGTTTCCTTCCACGATCGTTTTTATTCCCCCAAATATTTAAAAAAAAAAAAAAAAAAGACATCAATATCCCAGTGTCAGGTGTCATGATAGTGGAATTCGATTCAACTCAACTCAGGGATGTCTTTTTATTGTGGTTGTTTGTTTTCGGTGATATCAGATTATACTTTTGATAAATTATTGCTGAATGTTACAACTATTGTTATGTGTCTTCTGAGAGGAAACTTTCAGTCCAGTGTTGTTATGTGGTTTTTTCTTTTTACTTCCCTACTTCCAAGCCAATCTTAGTCATCGCTTAGCCAGGGCTGGGTGAAGTGGTGTTGGATTAGAGTGAGGAAAAAAAGGGAGGAAAAAAAAAAAAAAAAAAAAAAAAAGCCTGTCAGCTATTCCCCCACCCAGAACTAATGTTAAAATATCGTTATGTTATTTATGATATAACGAACAGTTGATCCATTCTTGTCTCCCTAACGTGCTCACCCGACAGGTTCTCACTAGTTGGTTGTCAGTTTGTTTATTGATTGAGTGAACTAGGCGTTCACTCATTTGCGTCTTCCAGCAATTAATTACTACAGCCGCTACAAAGTTTCTCTCGGGGTACAGAGCGCATTGAGAGGCAGGAACCTACATATGAGAATTATTTTTTTAATCAATTCTCTCTTTTCAGACTCAGTCTCTGTAATTATTCTATTCTGGAGCTCGCTTTCTTTTACTTCCCTCCCTTTCATTGATTATATTGTGGAGTCTTTAAGACATTATTGATGTAAATTATTTACGTCAATTACGGAGTGTTTGCGTCAACTGTATCAGAACTAGTGGTGTTTAGTTTATATCGATACGTTGCTGAGATCTTTATATTCGTCTGTCTATTCTAAAATATTGTCCCCTTTTTTTTCATTAATTATAATGTAGAGTCAGTGTGTTTACCTTATTACGGGTAATGCTCAAAAAAAAAATTCCCTTCATTATTTTTTTCTTGTCTCCGAGTGTCGTTGTATTCTTTTTTTTAGTGGTTCTAAAGTAAAACCCGCCCTATCATGTCTATGGCCTTCGTCGTATTTATTGTGGTTGTTGTGCATTACAGGTATGTCTAAAATAGTTGTTGTGGTCTGCATCGAAAATAGACAGGTTTTTGTTTTGTTGATGATGATTTTTCTTTTTTTTTTGCGCAAAGTATTTTTAAAACCCAAAGGAATAACTTTATGCAAATAAAAAAAGCGAAACAAAACCAATTTTATCGGTGTGGAAAAACATTATACTACCCTGAACACCTCTCTTAAGTTTTTAAAAAAAAAAATAGTATACTTTTTTTTTTCCATCGATTTTTTCTCCTTTGTGTTTTTCCAGACGTGATATCTGTAGAGTGGTATTGTTATCAACATTTTCCTTCTGCCCTTTGTGTTGTTGTCGTGTTTGCAATAAGTTGTGGTCTGCTTGCATCATGATTACTATTATTCCACTAGATTGGTTGACTGTGTAAAAAAAAAAAAAAAAAAAAAAAAAAAAAAGAAATTGCCAATTTCAACTTCTAGCTCTTACAGTCTTTGGCCAATTAAATAAATAAAAATTAAAAAAACAAAACATACGATTATGAGATCTCGACTAATTCGAGACTGGTCATTCGAACTCTCTTTATTCATCAAAGTCGCTTATTTTATCTTCGCGTGCGTGCTTTTGAAAATTGTTGTTATAATTCTCTCTTGCACAACATGTTGTATCCACATCACAAGGGTGATCACTGCTCCTCTTATAAAATAATAAAAAATGCTATCTTTTAGTTTTTTTCACCACTCTCATCCTTTTTTTTTATTTTTTTTTTTAAAAATCCCCTCTAACTTTATTTACAGTACATCAAGGTTACCCTCGGTAGCAGTAACGTCTTTGTGAGCTGTTCTGTGTTCGAAAAAAAAAAAAAAAAACCCTTCATTTTTTTTTTTTTTTTTTTTTGTTGTTTCCTACTCAGCGGACTGGATTAAAAAAAAACCTTAATCAGCTATTATGCAATATGTTGGTAGTCTTTGCTTTTTCTGTAAGGTTGGTTCTTAGGTACTTTGTACCTTGAAAATTATCTCGCAATTTGAAGGCTCCGTTCTTTTTTTTTTTTTTTACTTTTGCTGATGACCGTGCTTGTCAGTGAGAGAAAAAAAGGAAGTGGATAAGTAGAAACAAAAAAACAAAAAAAAAAAAATAAGGGAAAAATGAAAAATTTTGTGTGGAATGAATGTAGCAGCCATTTTTTGGACTCGTGGGAAGAAGGAATGAGAAAGATAAATAACTACACCAAGGGAAAAAAAAAAAAAAAAAAAAAAAAGAAGCGCAATAACCCCTTTTCTTCCTGAAATGGAAAAAACTGTGCCCGCGTGAGCGACTTCCAGGGAATGTTATCGAAGGCCGCTGGTGGAGAGAAGCAGTTGCCTCTTAGCGTTGTCAATAGTTGCGGTATTTTCTTTTGTGAAACGTTTTCTTTTTTTTTCCCTAATTTTTATAGTTCTCCAATTCCACCTCACCGCTTTGTCCTCAGCCTCTCATGTCTTCTTTTTTTGTTTTCTTCCCCTTTCCTGTGGAGACAGGAACCCACACGTTCCGACAAGTTGTCATTAAGACTTCCTATAGTTTCCTGTTTGGTGGAAATAGTTGAACCTCGAGAGTAATCTCTAGGGGCAACATGTTTCTCTCTTTGTGTTTCTTCTTTTTATATTTTTTCCTTGTCCCTTGTTGTTCTATTGCCTTTTGTGTGCAAGAAGGGGGAAAAGAGTACTCTCTCGAAGCACCTTCCAGAATGGTGTTTGTCAGTAATATTGTAACCCAGACAGGCTTGGAGTGACAAGAGAAACATTCATACATCCCTATTATAAGTGAAGTTGGATTGAGTCTTGACACTCTGACAGGTAAGTAATCTACGGAATTAATTGGGAACATAATAAATAATTTTTCTTTTTTGTCACTTACAGCACTGTTCATGTTTGTGTTTCAAAAAAAAGAAAAAGAAAAAAGACTATTGAGCGCATTTTACCGTTTGTCGTTTACAACGTTCTTACGGAGAACAACACCCATGTTGCCTCAGCTAACGTTCCTTTTTTTTCTTTTCTTTGTCTTTTCCCTTCACACGTATTATTTATGTTGGCCTGTTCAGTTAGTAATTACCGTCACGTTCTATAGGAAATATATTACTCTGAGACATGTGAAAAAAAGTTTTTATTTTATTGTATAGTCATCATTCGGTGTTTTCATTCCTTTTTCTTTTAATAAAACTAAACAGACGATGAATTCTTTATGAAAATATCAAGTTATATCCTATTGCAGTATCACTGCTCGTTGAGGTTGATCTGTATTGGAGGTGTCATTGGAAGTGGTGTTCGTTTTAGTAGAAAAGCATCTGATGGCTTCTATCACATTCACAACCCCAGTAATGGAGCTATTTGGTTATTATCTATAACAATGGCTGTCTTGGTTTTGAGTTTCATTGTGGTTCCTGTAAGGCTTCATTTCAGACCAGAACCACCTATTGATGAAAGAGTAAAAAGACTTATTAAAAATAAAACACAACGGGCACTTGATATTATTGCGATTCCGTTTTTCTTGTTCGGACTGATTGCTGGTGTGCTGTCAACGAATGACATTGGATGGGCTGTTTCCGATGCGGTTTCTTGTCTTAGCCTTGGTTTTCTTATATGGTGTGTGTGGTCATTTGTAGAAAGTATGGAAACATGTATGTCGCAGGGTGTTAATAAAAATGATAAAAATGCTAAAGTTGCAATCTCTGTTGAAACTCGATCAAATCACAGAATTGTTTCTCGTCTTCATGAGAATGAAACTCCCGCAGAGCGCATTCTCCATCAAAAACAATCTCAAACTCAACGACCTCGAACGTCACTGCGGCCAAGACAAGTTCGCAACCCACTCGAATTCAATTCAGTCTGCGCTAGATAGCCATCCAGAGATACAGAGACACAGAGATACAGACTTATTCAATGTATTAGTTATTGTACATTGAACTGCGTGACTTCTGCCACGTCATCTCACACAAGATGATATCCACCTCTGTTTACTATCCCACAGTTGATCACTGTATCTATACAGGTCTTTTATTATTTGGTTTGTTTTTAGCAAGAGTTTCAGTTCGTCTTTTTTTGTTGCCGTCAACAGTCTTTACCACTTCTGATTATTAACATATCACTTTATAGGATTGTGAACCATAATATGGAAGTAAGAAAAACAAAGAAACGATGGCTAGGATGGTGAGAGTAATTATTGTTATTTCTTTAATCAGTTTTATATAAATGATGAATATCGATGATATGGTGAGACAGGCAAAGACCGATGCCGAAAACGTTCTCAGAAGTGAATTAGGAGCTGCTCGCTACCAGGTGATGCTGGACTGCGCAAAACGTGACACTGACACTGCGAGGAATGATGTCGTTCAACTTAGTGAAAGCGTGGCAAGATGTAGAGAACTAACTAGGAGAAGGACACTGGACCATGCTAAAAATATTGAAGAAAGCGGGAAACTGATGGCTGCAAAACACGCTTATGAAAGTCAATTAGAACGAGCACAGAAGACCAAAACAACTCTAGCAGCTGAGGTACACACAACTCAGATTGAATCAACTCGTCACAATTCTTTATTAGAACGCTATTCATTAGAACTTAAAGAGAGTACTGCAGCTGAGATAACAGCGAAACAAGAACTTCTCTCGTCTGAAACCAAACTCTCTGATGTTCTATCTCGGCTACGAACAGCTCACACAGCCTTGGATGTCGCAGAAACGAATAACCACCAACTCATAAGTGACATTGCGGCACTGGCTGAAGCCGCAGGTTCATCAAAGGCAACAATCCACAATTCTATAAAGTTACTCGATGACTCAAAGCAACAAGATGATCAAAGTAATATAACTCATGCTGAAAGTCAGCAAGCTGTGGTCATCTGCTCAACTAAACTTCAAACACAAGAAGGTGTACTTGCGAGTTCTGAAACCCGACTTGCGGAACTAATCGCAGAGTTGAGAGCACAAGAACATGAAGTAGCGAGACAACGAGATTTAACAAATAAAGCGGCAATCGAATTAAGTGAATCTCAGAATAGTGAAAGAGTTGCGTCACAAGTTTCACTTGATTGTCATCGACGGGTTCACATCGCTGAAGATACTTTAGCAAAGGCTAATTTAGATTTTGATCACATTATGTCCAGAGAGAAGGATCTCGCTCTTAAAGCAGAGCCTTCAAAGATTCAATTACAGAATTGTTCTGATTCGTACAACACTTTATGTTCTGAGCTTGAGTCAGTAAAATCTGAGGCAACCGTCTTGCAGGAAAGCGCAAAGCAATTATCTGATTTCGTTCTGGGAATGCAAACAAAACTATCAGCCCAGCAACACGTCAGCGATGAGATCTTATCCGCATTGCGAATGTCAGAAATGAATCTCACATCCACATCGGATAATATTGAAATTAAAAAATCTGAATTTGAAAATGTCATTGCTTCCCTTTCTGTCTTAACTGCTGCAGAGCAATCCACAGCAGTAGAACTGGAGGCTGTCAAGGCGGAGACGCAAAATGCTTCTCAGATGCTTCTGCAGGCTGAGAACTCACTCAGGTCGAAGTCTGCTGCTGAGAGAGCTCTTTCGGAGGCAGCAATAAAGGCTCTTCATGATGCGGAATTGCAACCATCAGTGCTGCCGATCCCAACTTATGTAGTGCGTCCTCCTCCGGTAACAATAACATCGCCAACGAGACTGTTCTCTTGAGTTGGTATTCCTCCTTACGAGATGATCGTATCTTTTATTTACTTTACAAAAAAAAACAAAAAAACAAAAAAAAAAAAAAAAACTTGTTCCTGTACCTCTCTCACACGTTGTTGAGTCTAAAATATTCTTTTTTATTGTACTCTTGTATTCTTAGCAAACCATTGGATTATTCTTGTTTCAAGATTTCTTTTCCTTTTTTCTTCCCTCCATTTGATCAGATACCATCCTCCTTACAGTGATTCGGGTCATCAAAATGGGGTTTCAGATGTGTGAGTTGCTGTTACTTAGTTAAGAGAAGTTGTGGTTATTATCCTTGTTTTATTTTATCCTCTCCCACAGTTTCCCTTTTCCTTATTTCACTAACAAGATGATGCGCAGATTCGTTTCAAGAGTTCCAACTAAGAAGTTTGTGAGGTATGACATTGATCCCTTTTAATAATGTTTTTAGATTTTTTTGTTTTTTCTGTTTAAAAACAACAACAACAACAACACAATACACTAACTAACTAACAATAAGATCATACTTCCTTGACCGTGATGACACCGAAAGACGTGTCATCGACTGCGTAAAGAATTTCCAAAAAGTTCCTGCGGACAAGGTCACACCAGCAGCTCACTTTCTTAACGACTTGGGACTTGATAGTTTAGATCAGGTTGAAGTAGTTATGTCTTTTGAACAAGAATTCTTAATCGATGTACCTGACAGTGAGGTATGCTCTCAGATTTACTTTATCGGATTTATTTTTTTTTAAAAAAGTGTAATTTAAAAAAAAAAAAAAACAGGCTGAGAAGATCTTGAGTGTAAACGACGCTGTTGAGTACCTTGCGAACCACCCACAGGCAAAGTAGTTTTTTTTGTTTTTATTTTTTTAAGTGTCGATTCTTACTTTTTTCCCTTTATTTCAAGGTTTTCAATACCGTATCATAGTTTTTTCTTCTTTTCGTTATTTTAGGCAGTCTAGGCTGTTTGTCAGTGTTTTTTTTTCCTTCTTTTTTTTTTCTGTTTGTTTTTTTTATTGTTGCCCTCTTTTTGTTATTTCGTTATCTGTAGTTTCTTTTTTTTCTCGTTCCCCTTCTTTTTTTTTTTTTTTTTTTTTTGTTGTCTCCCCTTTGAGAGTTTTTTGGTTAAAAAAAAAAAAGAGAGACGACAACAGCAAAAAAAAAAAAAAAAGGTTAGAGCAGGTAATCTTTCTGGCTCTCACAGTCTGACTGACCTGGATTATGGTTTTTTCGAAGCACACTGGAAGGAAAAAAAAAAAAAAAAAAAAAAAATCGTAGCAGCAATTCTCATTGAAGAAAGAGAGAAAAAAAAGTTTCTTTTTGGGAAGGCTTCTTCTGCAAGCATGAGAAGCACCAACTTACTTAACGTTACATTGTTTTAAAGTGAACTTTTGGTAAATAGGTCTGTAGAATTACTTTATTTCGCTTTTGTGTACAAAAAAAAAAGGGGGGAAGGGGGAAAATAAAAAAAACTGGAAAAAAAAAAAAAAAAAAAAAAAAAGGGAATGGCTAGGGGAGAGGAACACAAAATAACAACAAGATAATGCATTTAAAAAAAAAAAAAAAAAAAAAAATGCAGTGTGGCAGGAGCCCTGTTGGATTCCATTTGTTGTGAGAGTTCAAGAATTAGTATTTCACAACCTTTTTTTTTTTTTTGAAAACAGAATGAATAAATAAAACGTGTTGAGGTAACGGTTAACGTGTTGAAGTTACGGTTATTTTATTTTATTTTATTTTATTTTATAGTAACTCAGGAGAGGAGTAGACCAAGTCATATGGTGCGGCCAGTTGTAGGCGCTTCTAAGAGTCGATTTGCGAGTCCACCGAACATAGGATCCCCAAAGAGTGCGTACCCAAGAAGTAGAAGACCTAATGATACTAATGTCAAATCAAAACAAATTAAGTCTCCGCCAACTGCACAGGGAGGATACAGAGAGGGTAGGGGAAGATCAAGAAGCAGAAGTTTCAGTAGAGGCAGACGTAGTCCAGTTCCAGTAGGAAGTGGAAAGTCACCACAAGTAGCTCGCAATAGCGGACGATCATCTCCACTTGACTTAGATGGAGATTCAAGAAACTCTCAAAGAAGAAATCGTTCTAATAATCGATATCAATCAGTTCCTTCTGTTGGTCACAGTACTAGAAGAGGAAGCTATTCCCCGAGAGGAAGGTCTCATAGAAGTAGTAAGTCACCAGCTGCATCACCTCAAGGATCTTATAAAGGTCAACCATCACAGCCATCTTATTATCTTCATACTCCTGCTCCTCTTGGATATGTAAGACAAGGTGAACCTGTTGATGCTGCTGTCTGGGAGAAACCAACTTACACGAATATCAGCAGAACACCTCCAATGGAAGAAGAGTCTTCACACTACAAGTCAATATCACCAGTCAGATCAATGAGAGGGAATATGATTGTTGAAAGAGTCACTGCTCCTGTAGCTGATGAGACAGAGTTGTGGGATTTAACAACTCAGGTCGCCAGATTAAAATCTTCACTTAATGATATGAAGAAGAATGATGAAGTCAGAGCTTTACGAAATGAGATCAAACAACTGAAGATGGGAATGGGAATGCCTCCGCCTACTCAAATAATTCACCAGCCTCCACCTCCTCAGCAGGTTCCACAAGTTATTGTACAGCAGCAATCTCATATGCCTCCACCACCACATCCTGTTCATCAGCAGCAACAACAACAACAACAGCAACAGCAACAACAACAACAGCAGCAACAGCAACAGCACCTACAGCAACAACAACACCAACTACAACAACTACAGCAACAACAACATCAGCTTCAACAACAACAACTTCAACAACAACAACAACAACAACACCAACAACATACACATCATCAAATCGGTATTCCACATCAGCCTTCTCAGTCTCAGCCATTATTCGTGCCAAGTGGCTCAGTGCTTAGGGCACTTTCTCATACTCGCTCTGTGGGTTCGACTCCCGAAATCGTTGCAGTGGAGACTACACCCATCGGTACTGCTTGGTTTAATCAACTTCCTGCTCCTGCACCACCGTCTCCTGTTCAGATTACGGTACAGAGATTCTAAGATATCGACTGAAGTGAAGAAGGTTTCCACATCAACAACAGTTGTACTTAAGGAGTGAGAACTTCTTAAGTAGGAGTTCAGCTCCAGATTTTGAGGGTCGTCGGTATTCAGCTGTTAGCGCTGCATGATAGATAGCCACCGTAGTGGCGCCTTTGTAACATTAACTGTAGCGGTAATATTAACTACTAGACTTATGTAGTCCAGATTGTTTTATTGTTCCCCTCTCTCACTTTTTGTATTATTCCCTTATTGTAAAAACTAAAAAAAAAAAAAAAAAAAAAGAACATATTAGTCCCCCCTGCCTTCCATTGCTTGTAGGGGTTACTATTTTATTTCCTTCCCTTATGGCTCAATGTTTGTTGTTGCTGTTGGGCTGTTTGTTGTGTTGTAATAAATTTGTTATTCATCCACATCTTTGTGTAAACTTCCTTTTTAGAAGTAAAATTGTATCGTTCTCTCGATTGCTCTGTTTTAGTTAAACACTTTTTCCACCTCTTCAGATGTTGATATCTATTCCTAACTGATGATGCTGTCTTATCGTTGGTCTTTTATTATAAACTAAACACAATAAACATATCTACTCGCATTCGATGGTAACAACAAATTAAAATAATTTAACCCTTACACCACCGTAAGAACCCCCCAAAACAACAGGTACAAAATTTTACTGTTTTTCAAAAAGAGAAAAGGTACCCCCCCAGAAAACCTATGTACCAAACCGGACACAACTACTCCTACGGGTCAACAGCACCTGTCACCCACACACCTAACAGTGCGTACCTTGGCGCGTTGTTGCACATTCAGCAGAACTAATAAAGTCGGCAGTGTCGCAATAACGTACTCAACGGTTTCCATTCATAGCAGCTGCATGTTATTCCCTTCCCGTATTTTGAAAGGGATGATGTTTCTGCGCAACATCATGTCAGAGGGAGCCCAAGTAAAGAGAATGCCAAATCACGGCCGATATTAAATCGAAAAATCAGATTTTTTCCCTGTTTTTTGAGCTTGTAAAAGCCCTCTGTGGTCGCGGAAAATACACAAACAACCCGCATCATGGCACAGCAGGTTCAGACACACAGGAGGATTACCGCATCGGGGTTGATAAGCTCGAAAAATATAAATAACATCGATCCCAGATCATGGAACTTCATTTGTTACAGTGCAGCTACTCAGATCAGACCGTGTTGGGCTGGATCTATAAACTTCCACCTCTTTACCCCACCAGTCTGGCATACTGGATTTTTGGGAAGTTGGCGGTTTAGGAACATCACAAGGATTTTTGTAGTTTTGGAGGATGTGATACCTTTTGAAACATGGGTAAGCACAAAGCGCTTGGTTGCATCGCTCACAGTAATCCAGTGTTTGTGCGCGCTTTGCGCGAACTGCGCACTGACGAGCCTTTTCCATCTTTCCGGGGTAGTTTCCCAAAGCTGGCTTGAGGCGATCAGGGATTGATACTGGGGGTCAACAGCATGTCATTCGAACCCCAGTAATCCCCAGGTTAGATTTTATTGGGAAGTGCGTCAGTAATGTTGTGCCAACAAAGGCCCTTCGCTCCTGCGTACTGGTTTTAAATTTTCTTCCCTCTGTGAGGCATAGGCCTCAGAGTTTTTCTTCATCAGCTGGAAAACTGACTATCCGAAGAAAAACTCAAAAACCTGCAGCTCCGACTTGCGTGCAACTCTAATCTTTAACGTTGCTTGGAAACGCGTTTTTATTCTTGGTAACACTTGTTACTTCCCCTCCATTTGGGGTCAGATACTTCGTCAAGTGACGAATCGGAGCACACCGACGATGGTTTTACTGTTGCATCCTCATCAGAACTGTGGACCGACATGTTTCCCAAGTTGATTTTGGCCAACTTTAGCAAATGAAGAATTTACCATTTAATAAAAACTATTGCGGCGCAACACGTAAGGAACATAAAAGACATCGCAATAATACCTCTCCCGAGAAATCGTTGTACTCAGAAATGCAAATTTTCACTTAGCAAAAAACTTCTTTTTCCAGACTGATATATCAGCTCCGGTGGTGTAAGGGTTAATTGAATTTAAACGGAATGAGATTCGTAATAAAAGAAAGCTGTCTGTGAGTAAAGATTGGCTAACTTTCAGCAATACGAATTCGGAATTTGGAATCAATTTGGAGTTTGTACGGCAACGTTTTTAAATAATATCCTTGTCTAGTCGGACTTTGCTTTTCTTGTCACCCCCTTCAGGAAAAAAACCGATGCAGAGTGTTTACCAATACCTACACTAACATTACCTTTAGTCAACATGTATTATTGTTTAATATGATAATTAATAATATCGACAGCTGTGTTTTATAAATATCTTAAAACAGTTGCGCCCTTGAAAAAAATGAACAAAAAACCCGTAACTTCGGCTGAGCCACACTCGGAACCTAAGTACTATGTGAGCGTGTGCACGTATCCCGGTTTTAAGAATTACTTTAAAAATTCAAATTGCTACCGTGTTAAATCGACTAAAATAACGGAAACAAATAAGCAAACTGATCTTAGTTTATTAATAACTGCTGCTCCCAATCTGGAGATTGATGAATTTAAATCTTGCAAGAATAGGCCATCCAAGTCGGAGTATTGGAGTACTATCTGCGAGAACAATAAATGTTTTAAAGTCGAAGAGGGGAAATATGGCGATTTCCTGAAAAGTCTTGGATGCTTTGAAAGTAATCGTTTAGGTGATCGCTGCCCGAAAGTTGGTGGTCTCAACTTGGTGTACATTTTTGTTGATCCTTTCCGTTTAAACATGGGGACCTCAGACAATGGTTATCACGAGATAAAAGTTGGTATGAGTGATGCAGGTGACAGGGAAACTGATCTAAAGAAAAGTGTATGCGCAGGGTACATGGTTGGTAAATACAAATGTGAAAAGTCATGCAAGGCTGTAGAAACAATGATCCATAGTTACTTGATAGCAAAAGGTAGACATGTTGGTGGTGAGTGGTTTAGGATTTATGACATTGAAAACCTTAAGGAGACTGTTGAATGTTGTGCTACGGGAGGAGTACCTGATGGGATGTTTCCGTCAGAAAAATACGTGAAATGGACATCTGTGTTTATTATTAAAAAGAATAATGGGTATGAACTTACCGATAAGTTTTGGGAGGGGAAAGTGGAACATGGACAACAGTGTGAATCTTCCGACTTGCTAATTAAGAAGTGTCGCAATTTTGGTATCAATGAGGAAACCCGTGAGAAAACAATCTCGAATATAATAGACCCCTCCAAAACGACAGATGGGCCGACAACGGGGAGCTTCCAAATAGCATACGGTGTCGAAGCAACCAATGATTCGAATTCCGGAATTGGAGACATAGCAGTCGGCGTGTCTAAAGTAACACTTGAATCCTCCAAATAGACGCACAGGAAATATTTCTACCACTTCTGTCAATCAATACCAACTACACATCAACTTGTCTTCATAACCTTCTGCAGCTGTTTTATTATTTCGTAATTACAATAAATCTTGTTATTCAGAAGACATTATTTCACACTCGTACAGAGTTAAGCAATCCGTTTAAGGAACATTTATAGTTCAAGAAAAATAATTCGATCCAACCAGCGAAGGAATCTTATTTCAGATATCTTCTATGGAATCTCTTGATATCCTTGCAAGAAGAGATTACAATCTAACTCAGGAAGGTTACTCGTATCGTGTAAGAGGTTCCTTGTCTTTAGCCACAGGGAATCTCACAATCAGAAATAATTACGGGAATTTGTGAGGAGAATGTTTTCCGAGAAATCAGAGATGACCAGAGATGACCTGCCCACAGGAAGGGAATGAAAGCTTTAAATAATAAAGTTCATTTTATAACCTACAGAAGAATAAAGTGAATTGTGACTACCTGACTAGCGCTACAAATGTTTCCTAAAATAAGTTGCTGAGCAAGACTGTCAACACGAAATAACAGTTTTGAATAAAACAACGTATCTAAATTATAGACACATTGTAACTCGAAACAAGTACTGCTTGCGTCTTTCCTCTGTGATTATACTCGGGCTTTGCTCTCGTCAAATCACGTCATCAGCCACATGCAAACGTTATTTCTCATTGTGAAATAATGTACTTGACATAGTGAAGTAATTCATTATTGAAAACAATTGGAGTTTATAATTATTTTCTTATTTATTTGAGATGATGCGGCTCTTCTTCTTCTCTTTTACGAACATGTGATGAATTATCGACATGAGAATCTTTTCGGATATGTTTTTATTGTATTCGAGTAAGAGTGTTGATGAATTGAACAACAAGTGAAATGAAAAACGTGAAGTGTTTCTTTTTTTATAACAAACTCGTATTCTAACTTGTTTGAAGATTGGCGTTTCCAGCCGTCTCTCGAACTGCCTGCCTCGTGCGAGCGGTTCTGACTCTCTCTTGTACCCCCGCGAGTTTTCCTGGAGCTCAGCCTCCTTTGAAAAATAAGCACCAACCCCCTCCCTCCTTCCCAGCTTGGTTTTATTTTATTTTGTGTTTGCGAATTATCTAAAGTAGGATTGCTGGTGCATTCGTACGACTTCCTCATTCTCTCGAGTTGGAAATAAAAATAAGTACAAAGAAAAAAAAAAACCCCCAAATGTAACCCAATCCCATAGTGAATAACGAGGAGAGATGGTAGCGAGGGAATCATATCCGAGCCCCGTTTTAAGTAATTAAATAACTCGATTCCGTACTTGCACTGAATGACAACACAGAAACAAGTCACACGCGGATTGTTTACCGATACTAACATTACTCAACTGTATCATGACTATCGTTTATTTAGTTAACTCTGGTACAAGACGGATATTTATTTCTTCATAAGCATACTCAAAACATTAAATCCTTCCCTCCTTCCCAGCCTGGTTTTATTTTATTTTGTGTTTGCGAATTATCTTTCAAAAGTGTGAGAACTCATTACGTGAATCTCAAGTAGGATTGCTGGTGCATTCGTACGACTTTTTCATTCTCTCGAGCTCGTTGGATCTTCTCTCTTTGTTGTTGTACATTGTACTGCCATTTGGGGTTTGGTCCCATTTTATTTTGTTGAAAAGAAAGAAAAAAAACGAGTGCAAGAAACAAAGTGCGTGTTTTCTTTCCCTTTAACTATTATAATAAAAGTCATATTCTAACTACAAGATTTTTAGAAAAAAAACATAAAAAAAAAAAACAAAGCAGGGGGGATCCTCCCTGTGCCATCGTTTAAAAAGAAATTTAAAAAAAGAAATCCTGCTCTCCAGCAAACACAATAATACAAGATAAGAAAACCAATTTTTCGGATCCCAGAGCTGCGAAAAACAAAAAAAAGCTCGACGTCTGCGTGCCCCAGAGACTAACTGTGCAGATGACTCTCTCCCTCCCATTCTACCGAACAGGTCTTCTCTGTTTACTGAATGTGAGGATTACTTCACATCATTCATGTCTTCAAACAGATGAAGAGAAGTAGTGTGTTTCCATCTTATTTCCCCCAAGTAATAGTAAAGATTAGTGAAGTGTTTCTTTTTTACAACAAACTCGTATTCTAACCTGTTTGAAGATTGGCGTTTCCAGCCGTCTCTCGAACTGCCTGCCTCGTGCGAGCGGTTCTTACTCTCTCTTGTACCTCTAATAAGCACCAACCCCCTCCCTTCTTCCCAGCTTGGTTTTATTTTATTTTGTGTTTGCGAATTATCTTTCAAAAGTGTGAGAACTCATTACGTGAATCTCAAGTAGGATTGCTGGTGCATTCGTACGACTTTTTCATTCTCTCGAGCTCGTTGGATCTTCTCTCTTTGTTGTTGTACATTGTACTGCCATTTGGGGTTTAGTCCCATTTTATTTTGTTGAAAAGAAAGAAAAAAACGAGTGCAAGAAACAAAGTGCGTGTTTTCTTTCCCTTTAACTATTATAATAAAAGTCATATTCTAACACAAGATTTTTAGAAAAAAAACATAAAAAATAACAAGGCAGGGGGAATCCTCCCTGTGCCATTGTTTAAAAAGAAATATAAAAAAAAGAAATCCTGCTCTCCAGCAAACACAATAATACAAGATAAGAAAACCGAATTTTCGGATCCCACAACACAAGAAAAGGATGAAACACATCGAGCTACGAAAAACAAAAAAAAGCTCGACATCTGCGTGCCCCAGAGACAAACTGTGCAGATGACTCTCTCCCTCTTGCTTTTCCCCATTCTATTTTACCGTACAGCAACAGTTGTAAAGCTGGAGAAAGACGACGACTTTTATTTTATGCACGCGAAAGATCCCAACAGAGAGTGGATCGAGAGCAAAAGTGCACCGCCTCCCTCGAAAAGAAAAAGCCTTAAAAAAAAGAAAAAGAAATGTATTTTCAAATTGATTTGCTTGATTGCAAAAGACAGTCGTCCCTCCAGCTCTTCGGGTCTTCCCTGTTGCTGTATGTCGAGACAGCGATCAGAGTCAGAAGAAGAGAGAAATTATTTCACATTTTGTGTTTTCGAATTCCCTGAGAGACAAAGAAAGATGTTTCCATTTTATTTTCCCCGAAAAGAAAAGAAAAGGAAGGACAACAATAAAAATAAAACTAATGAATGGAGTAACTAATGCACTCCAAAATAAAATATCCCAAAAGAGAAACATCCTCGTAGAGCACAAGTAGTAACACAACAATCAACTTATTATTCAAAACAGTGAGAGGAAATAGAAACATGTTTCATTGGCAAAGGGACATCTCATGGGAAGCAGAGGTTCTGATTTTATCAACTGCGAGAGAGACTTCCATGCAGACTGCGAACTGTGAGTTTCTTTATTACACTCAAAACACTTTCATCATATTTTAGAGATTTCTTTACTTCAGGTATCTCACGTAAGAGTCTCGCCTGTTCAATTTGTTTGTTCTTATTTTGTTTAATTTTAATCTCTTCAAGGAATCGATTACTTCTCTTAACGATCAACACGTCAGGTGAGCTGAAGGATGAACACGGAGATTCCAACACAGCAGTCGAGGGTATCAAATCGACGTTGTTTGTGGACTTGTAAACAATCATATTATAATCCTCGATTCCCAATTTATTGGAACGGTAGAAATCCATCCTCGAGAGAGTCACTTGAAATGTTTCCATTCAAAGGAAGAAAGGCTGAGCGGGGGCCACACGGTTCGGGTCTGCGTAAGGGTTTCCGGGGTCCCATTCCATACAAAAGAAGAGGCTTCCACTCCGATTTTAATGTAATATCTCATTACATCATCCACACCATTTTGGTTTTGTTCCAAAATACAGGTCCAGATAGCACATGTTGAAGTTTATCAAGTGGATTGAAATTGGTGGGATTTAGTGCGTTTTTGATGCGTTTTTGATGTTGCCTTGATCATTTTGAAGTCGGCTTTATGCTTTGTGTCACTTTCTTACTTTTTCAAACCCCAGACTCAAATCATCATCTAACTATGGGTAAAGACTTCGGAGAAGTCAAGGAAGCACTCAAAGGGAATTCTGGTAATTTGGTCCCTACTGGTTTCAAAGGAAAAATGAAAAACTATGACTCAGCAATAGCTGCGAAGACAAATCCAGCAAATACGGTGACCGCGAAGGAATTTGCATGTTCCAAGATGAAACGTAAATGATGTGTGTCAAATTAAAAAAATAACAATCAAGATGAAAACTCGAAGAAACAAACCAATAAAGGCATGTCCCCACAAAAAAAGAAAAAAAAAAAGAAAGAAATAAAAATCAGCAGCGAGGGAATCATATCCGAGCCCCGTTTTAAGTAATTGAATAACTCGATTCCGTACTCGCACTGAATGACAACACGGAAACGAGTCACACGCGGATTGTTTACCGATACTAACATTACTCAACTGTATCATGACTATCGTTTATTTAGTTAACTCTGGTACAAGACGGATATTTATTTCTTCATAAGCATACTCAAAACATTAAATCCTTCCCTTCTTCCCAGCCTGGTTTTATTTTATTTTGTGTTTGCGAATTATCTTTCAAAAGTGTGAGAACTCATTACGTGAATCTAAAGTAGGATTGCTGGTGCATTCGTACGACTTTTTCATTCTGCTCGTTGGATCTTCTTTCTTTGCATAATTATCGACATGAGAATCTTTTCGGATATGTTTTTATTGTATTCGAGTAAGAGTGTTGATGAATTGAACAACAAGTCAACAACCAGTAGAACCAACAGTCTATTGTACGAACACTAATACAGTCATTCCTTTTACTAAACAGGTCTTCTCTGTTTACTGAATGTGAGGATTACTTCACATCATTCGTGTCTTCAAACAGATGAAGAGAAGTAGTGTGTTTCCATCTTATTTCCCCCAAGTAATAGTAAAGATTAGTGAAGTGTTTCTTTTTTTATAACAAACTCGTATTCTAACTTGTTTGAAGATTGGCGTTTCCAGCCGTCTCTCGAACTGCCTGCCTCGTGCGAGCGGTTCTGACTCTCTCTTGTACCCACGCGAGTTTTCCTGGAGCTCAGCCTCCTTTGAAAAATAAGCACCAACCCCCTCCCTCCTTCCCAGCTTGGTTTTATTTTATTTTGTGTTTGCGAATTATCTAAAGTAGGATTGCTGGTGCATTCGTACGACTTCCTCATTCTCTCGAGTTGGAAATAAAAATAAGTACAAAGAAAAAAAAAAACCCCCAAATATAACCCAAACCCATAGTGAATAACGAGGAGAGATGGTAGCGAGGGAATCATATCCGAGCCCCGTTTTAAGTAATTGAATAA
The DNA here is from genome assembly GCA_964019425.1 of Flectonema sp. DT1601. Lineage (NCBI taxonomy): Eukaryota > Euglenozoa > Diplonemea > Diplonemida > Diplonemidae > Flectonema > Flectonema sp. DT1601. Next base: position 1,272,001 of record OZ025797.1, read on the forward strand.
CTCGATTCCGTACTTGCACTGAATGACAACACAGAAACAAGTCACACGCGGATTGTTTACCGATACTAACATTACTCAACTGTATCATGACTATCGTTTATTTAGTTAACTCTGGTACAAGACGGATATTTATTTCTTCATAAGCATACTCAAAACATTAAATCCTTCCCTCCTTCCCAGCCTGGTTTTATTTTATTTTGTGTTTGCGAATTATCTTTCAAAAGTGTGAGAACTCATTACGTGAATCTAAAGTAGGATTGCTGGTGCATTCGTACGACTTTTTCATTCTCTCGAGCTCGTTGGATCTTCTCTCTTTGTTGTTGTACATTGTACTGCCATTTGGGGTTTGGTCCCATTTTATTTTGTTGAAAAGAAAGAAAAAAAACGAGTGCAAGAAACAAAGTGCGTGTTTTCTTTCCCTTTAACTATTATAATAAAAGTCATATTCTAACTACAAGATTTTTAGAAAAAAAACATAAAAAAAAAAAAACAAAGCAGAGGGGATCCTCCCTGTGCCATCGTTTAAAAAGAAATTTAAAAAAAGAAATCCTGCTCTCCAGCAAACACAATAATACAAGATAAGAAAACCAATTTTTCGGATCCCAGAGCTGCGAAAAACAAAAAAAAGCTCGACGTCTGCGTGCCCCAGAGACTAACTGTGCAGATGACTCTCTCCCTCCCATTCTACCGAACAGGTCTTCTCTGTTTACTGAATGTGAGGATTACTTCACATCATTCATGTCTTCAAACAGATGAAGAGAAGTAGTGTGTTTCCATCTTATTTCCCCCAAGTAATAGTAAAGATTAGTGAAGTGTTTCTTTTTTACAACAAACTCGTATTCTAACCTGTTTGAAGATTGGCGTTTCCAGCCGTCTCTCGAACTGCCTGCCTCGTGCGAGCGGTTCTTACTCTCTCTTGTACCTCTAATAAGCACTAACCCCCTCCCTTCTTCCCAGCTTGGTTTTATTTTATTTTGTGTTTGCGAATTATCTTTCAAAAGTGTGAGAACTCATTACGTGAATCTCAAGTAGGATTGCTGGTGCATTCGTACGACTTTTTCATTCTCTCGAGCTCGTTGGATCTTCTCTCTTTGTTGTTGTACATTGTACTGCCATTTGGGGTTTAGTCCCATTTTATTTTGTTGAAAAGAAAGAAAAAAACGAGTGCAAGAAACAAAGTGCGTGTTTTCTTTCCCTTTAACTATTATAATAAAAGTCATATTCTAACACAAGATTTTTAGAAAAAAAACATAAAAAATAACAAGGCAGGGGGAATCCTCCCTGTGCCATTGTTTAAAAAGAAATATAAAAAAAAGAAATTCTGCTCTCCAGCAAACACAATAATACAAGATAAGAAAACCGAATTTTCGGATCCCACAACACAAGAAAAGGATGAAACACATCGAGCTACGAAAAACAAAAAAAAGCTCGACATCTGCGTGCCCCAGAGACAAACTGTGCAGTTTTTTTTCCGAGAATCCACCATCTTTTTTATATCCAAAGTTGTTATACTCCAAATTTTTTATACACCGTGATATTTATAATTACAGTATTATTTTAAAACAGTTATCGCCCTTGAATTATAGAAGCTAACAATCTGTAACTATGTCTAAGTTACGGAAGTCTAAGTCAAATGTGAACAATGTGTTCGTATGCACATATCCCGGGTTTGAGATTGATGGTGATACGTGCTATCGTATTATTTCGACTACAAAAATGGATAAAAGTACGAATGATGTGCTTGGAAACTTCTGGACTTTTGCCCCCAATGCTACATTTGTTAATTTTGAATCTCTAAGAAAGGCGCCATCCAAGTCAGAAAATTGGAGCCTGATCCCTGACACAAGGAAGTGTTATAGAGTCAACCAAGGAAATAATAAAAAATTTGCAATAAGTCTTGGATGCCCTAGGAATCAAGTTGATGATTTTAAAGAAGTTGAAAAGGTACGTGAAGAGGAATGTGAAGAAGAATGTGAGGAGGAATGTGAAGAGGAATGTGAAGAGGAATGTGAAGAGGAATGTGAAGAGGAATGTGAAGAGGAATGTGAAGGGGAATGTGAAGGGGGAGGTGAAAACGCGGTGTACATTTATGCCGATTGTTTCCGTTTAAACATGAATAATGGTTATCACGTGGTAAAAGTTGGTAAGACTAATAACAGGGAAAGAGATATGCCATACGGATTCGCAGGGTTCACATTTCATCAATTCAAATGTAAACTAAACAACGATAATGTAGAAAAAATGATCCAAGGTTATTTGATAGCGAAAGGTAGACGTGTTGGTGGTGAGTGGTTTGAGATTTATGACATTGATGACCTTATGCGGATTGTTAAACATTTTGCTGAAGGACAAGTGATGCCCTGGGAAAATAAGGATTTCCAAGTATCAGAAAGATACGTGCAGTATGATTTATCGTATGAGATCAAAACGAAAGATGGGCTGAAAAAGACCAGCAATTTTTGGGAGGGGAGCTTACAAAAAGTATACCATGTCGGAGACTTAATTGTCGACTTAACAGTCGACATGTCTAACGTAACACTTGAATCCTCCTAATAGACGCACAGGAAATATTTCTACCACTTCTGTCAATCAATTCCAACTTCACATCAACTTGTCTTCATAACCTTCTGCAGCTGTTTTATTATTTCGTAATTACAATAAATCTTTTTATTCAGAAGACATTATTTCACACTCGTACGGAGTTCAGCAATCCGTTTAAAGAACATCTATAGTTCTAGAAAAATAATTCGATCCAACCAGCGAAGGAATCTTATTTCAGATATCTTCTATGGAATCTCTTGATATCCTTGCAAGAAGAGATTACAATCTAACTCAGGAAGGTTACTCGTATCGTGTAAGAGGTTCCTTGTCTTTAGCCACAAGGAATCTTACAATCAGAAATAATTACGGGAACTTGTGAGGAGAATGTTTTCCGAGAAATCAGAGATGACCAGGAAGAGAATGAAAGCTTTAAATAATAAAATTCATTTTATAAACTACAGAAGAATAAAGTGAATTGTGACTACCTGACTAGCACTACAAATGTTTCCTAAAATAAGTTGCTGAGCAAGACTGTCAACACGAAATAACAGTTTTGAATAAAACAACGTATCTAAATTATAGACACATTGTAACTCGAAACAAGTACTGCTTGCGTCTTTCCTCTGTGATTATACTCGGGCTTTGCTCTCGTCAAATCACGTCATCAGCCACATGCAAACGTTATTTCTCATTGTGAAATAATGTACTTGACATAGTGAAGTAATTCATTATTGAAAACAATTGGAGTTTATAATTATTTTCTTATTTATTTGAAATGATGCGGCTTCTTCTTCTCTTTTACGAACATGTGATGAATTATCGACATGAGAATCTTTTCGGATATGTTTTTATTGTATTCGAGTAAGAGTGTTGATGAATTGAACAACAAAATGAAATGAAAAACGTGAAGTGTTTCTTTTTTTACAATAAACTCATATTCTAACTTATTTGAAGATTGGCGTTTCCAGCCGTCTCTCGAACTGCCTGCCTCGTGCGAGCGGTTCTGACTCTCTCTTGTACCCCCGCGAGTTTTCCTGGAGCTCAGCCTCCTTTGAAAAATAAGAACCAACCCCCTCCCTCCTTCCCAGCTTGGTTTTATTTTATTTTGTGTTTGCGAATTATCTAAAGTAGGATTGCTGGTGCATTCGTACGACTTCCTCATTCTCTCGAGTTGGAAATAAAAATAAGTACAAAGAAAAAAAAAAACCCCCAAATATAACCCAAACCCATAGTGAATAACGAGGAGAGATGGTAGCGAGGGAATCATATCCGAGCCCCGTTTTAAGTAATTGAATAACTCGATTCCGTACTTGCACTGAATGACAACACAGAAACAAGTCACACGCGGATTGTTTACCAATACTAACATTACTCAACAGTATCATGACTATCGTTTATTTAGTTAACTCTGGTACAAGACGGATATTTATTTCTTCATAAGCATACTCAAAACATTAAATCCTTCCCTTCTTCCCAGCCTGGTTTTATTTTATTTTGTGTTTGCGAATTATCTTTCAAAAGTGTGAGAACTCATTACGTGAATCTAAAGTAGGATTGCTGGTGCATTCGTACGACTTTTTCATTCTGCTCGTTGGATCTTCTTTCTTTGTATAATTATCGACATGATAATCTTTTCGGATATGTTTTTATTGTATTCGAGTAAGAGTGTTGATGAATTGAACAACAAGTCAACAACCAGTAGAACCAACAGTCTATTGTACGAACACTAATACAGTCATTCCTTTTACTAAACAGGTCTTCTCTGTTTACTGAATGTGAGGATTACTTCACATCATTCATCTCATATTCTAACTTGTTTGAAGATTGGCGTTTCCAGCCGTCTCTCGAACTGCCTGCCTCGTGCGAGCGGTTCTGACTCTCTCTTGTACCTCCCCCGTGAGCTTTCCTCTGGAGCTCGGCTTCCTTTGAGAATAAGCACCAGCTCCCTCCCTTCTTCCCAGCTTGGTTTTATTTTATTTTGTGTTTGCGAATTATCTTTCAAAAGTGTAAGAACTCATTACGTGAATCTAAAGTAGGATTGCTGGTGCATTCGTACGACTTTTTTCATTCTCTTGAGCTCGTTGGATCTTCTCTCTTTGTTGTTGTACATTGTTCTGCCATTTGGGGTTTGGTCCCATTTTATTTTGTTGAAAAGAAAGAAAAAAAACGAGTGCAAGAAACAAAGTGCGTGTTTTCTTTCCCTTTAACTATTATAATAAAAGTCATATTCTAACTACAAGATTTTTAGAAAAAAAACATAAAAAAAAAAACAAAGCAGGGGGGATCCTCCCTGTGCCATCGTTTAAAAAGAAATTTAAAAAAAGAAATCCTGCTCTCCAGCAAACACAATAATACAAGATAAGAAAACCAATTTTTCGGATCCCAGAGCTGCGAAAAACAAAAAAAAGCTCGACGTCTGCGTGCCCCAGAGACTAACTGTGCAGATGACTCCCTCCCATTCTACCGAACAGGTCTTCTCTGTTTACTGAATGTGAGGATTACTTCACATCATTCATGTCTTCAAACAGATGAAGAGAAGTAGTGTGTTTCCATCTTATTTCCCCCAAGTAATAGTAAAGATTAGTGAAGTGTTTCTTTTTTTACAACAAACTCGTATTCTAACCTGTTTGAAGATTGGCGTTTCCAGCCGTCTCTCGAACTGCCTGCCTCGTGCGAGCGGTTCTTACTCTCTCTTGTACCTCTAATAAGCACTAACCCCCTCCCTTCTTCCCAGCTTGGTTTTATTTTATTTTGTGTTTGCGAATTATCTTTCAAAAGTGTGAGAACTCATTACGTGAATCTAAAGTAGGATTGCTGGTGCATTCGTACGACTTTTTCATTCTCTTGAGCTCGTTGGATCTTCTCTCTTTGTTGTTGTACATTGTACCGCCATTTGGGGTTTGGTCTCATTTTATTTTGTTGAAAAGAAAGAAAAAAAACGAGTGCAAGAAACAAAGTGCGTGTTTTCTTTCCCTTTAACTATTATAATAAAAGTCATATTCTAACTACAAGATTTTTAGAAAAAAAACATAAAAAAAAAAACAAGGCAGGGGGGATCCTCCCTGTGCTATCGTTTAAAAAGAAATTTAAAAAAAGAAATTCTGCTCTCCAGCAAACACAAAAAATACAAGATAAGAAAACCGAATTTTCGGATCCCACAACACAAGAAAAAGATGAAACACATCGAGCTGCGAAAAACAAAAAAAAGCTCGACATCTGCGTGTCCCAGAGACAAACTGCAGATGACTCTCTCCCTCTTGCTTTTCCCCATTCTATTTTACCGTACAGCAACAGTTGTAAAGCTGGAGAAAGACGACGACTTTTATTTTATGCACGCGAAAGATCCCAACAGAGAGTGGATCGAGAGCAAAAGTGCACCGCCTCCCTCGAAAAGAAAAAGCCTTAAAAAAAAGAAAAAGAAATGTATTTTCAAATTGATTTGCTTGATTGCAAAAGACAGTCGTCCCTCCAGCTCTTCGGGTCTTCCCTGTTGCTGTATGTCGAGACAGCGATCAGAGTCAGAAGAGGAAAGAAAAGAAAAGACAACAATAAAAATAAAACTAATGAATGGAGTAACTAATGCACTCCAAAATAAAATATCCCAAAAGAGAAACATCCTCGTAGAGCACAAGTAGTAACACAACAATCAACTTATTATTCAAAACAGTGAGAGGAAATAGAAACATGTTTCATTGGCAAAGGGACATCTCATGGGAAGCAGAGGTTCTGATTTTATCAACTGCGAGAGAGACTTCCATGCAGACTGCGAACTGTGAGTTTCTTTATTACACTCAAAACACTTTCATCATATTTTAGAGATTTCTTTACTTCAAGTATCTCACGTAAGAGTCTCGCTTGTTCAATTTGTTTGTTCTTATTTTGTTTAATTTTAATCTCTTCAAGGAATCGATTACTTCTCTTAACGATCAACACGATGAACACGGAGATTCAAACACAGCAGTCGAGGGTATCAAATCGACGTTGTTTGTGGACTTGTAAACAATCATATTAAGAGAGATTTATAATATTGAGATCTTGTCATTCTATGCCCAACTACCAACTCTTTTATCAGGCAACAACCACCCCAACAAAACAAAACGAAAACCATGACATCTACATCAAGTGAAGTGCAGGGTGATAGTGATTACAAAAAACAATGGAAAATCACCTGTGATGAGATTGAAGTAATTGGCAAATCAATCAAGAATCTAGATGACACTCATGACACAATTGAGCTAAAGAAACTGAAAAAACAAAATCTGACACCTGAAGAAATCTTTGCTGATCAGAAGTATGCTAAGCTAACAACAGAACTAGAGAGACTGAAGGTAGAGAAGAACAAACTTCTTGATTTGTTGAAGAGTTCTACTGAGGTATACCTTTTACTTTTTATTTGTAACGCATTTCGGGGTAAACCTGTCTGATCGGGTCCAACCTTTTTTTGTATTGGTCACAGTACAGCCCTTTAGACTGATTGCTTTCTTATATTGGTTTTCGAATTTTTAGGCTGTAACAGAAGGGATGAAAGTAACTCGGAACAAAAAAATACCGATGATATCTCAATTCTCCCAGACCCAATCCCCTTACCTTAACTTCGTGAACTAACCGGTGTATGCCATCAACTTAACACAGGCTTCGGGTGACACCTCGCAAGTACTCCAGAAGATCCTGCACAGTCAGGAGATCTTGCAACTTGACGTCAGTCATGTTGCAGTCGCAGTCAGTGAGCTGCGAAAAGAAACCGATGAACACCGGAGTAGGGAACTTGATGCCTGTTTTGAGTCGACACATTCCGATTCATTGTCGCACAGACATGAAAAGCCAATTGTCAAGGCTTACATTGTTGAAGATTTATTTTGCATGGCTTGCGGTTCACATACAGAAGTGTCAATTGCACACATTTTGAAGACCAAGCAGGATTGTGCACGTAATAATGTCAAGTGGGCAGAGCGAGAAGACATTAGCAACTTTTTGACGCTTTGTGGGTCAAAAGGAAAAGAAGATACATGTCATGACTTATTTGATAATTTTAAACTGGGATTTTGTTACCACGAAGATGAACATAACTGGAAAATAGTGTCCGAGAATAGACTCAACGGAAGGCCTGCTGATCTTCGCAGTAACCCACACCGTGCTATACTTCATACACACTTGGCGAAAGTCATAAAGAAGCTGGCAGTGGAAAGCTCTCGTGAAAGAGTCAATCAGTGGAAGGTGGACTTCGAACAAATAGTTGCTACACCAGAAGATTAACGCCGTTTAAATGAGATCAAGAAACAATGCGATCTGACCCTATGGCACGCGCGAACCGCTCACCCCTCTTTTTAACGCACTCGGATGCTGTTGCAACCCTACCTTTTTTTTTTTTTTTTGCCTTTATTAACTGCCAAGCATGTCAACAAATCTTTTTTTAGGCTTCTGTGTCAAAATACTTGTGCGTCGGTGTACATCTGCTGGGAGAGTACAGAAGTTTCATCCTGATATCTCTCGAGAGGACGAAGTGAGTATTGCTCAAATTCGCACTGGTCCATAAATTAGTAAAGCTGCCAGGTTTGGGTCTAACCGATTGCCAGTTCTGTGATCACACCGAGACAGATGCGCACTACCTCCTCTCTAAGTGCAAGGGAGTGAGTCCGATAGTTCGAAAGTTCTTCCCGATTCTTCCGACAGATGATACGGAAAATGTAGGCCAGCACCATCCAGGAATTGGACAGCTACTTTGCTAGAATGTGTTCAGGTTTTGAAATGAAGATCACTGCATACGATCCCTACACAAGTAAAGATAATATGACACGTTTTGGAGTGACAAAGGCTGATTCTCTCGAAGAAATGCTTCCTATCATTGACGTTTTGTCAATTCACACTGTGCTCAACCCAGAGACCTCTGGAATAGTATCAAGAGAATTAATAAGTCTATTAAAACCATCTTGCTTTGTTATTAATGTTTCACGAGGTGCCATAATTGATGAACCAGCTCTCTGTGATGCCGTCAAAAATAACAGCATTGCTGGTGTTGGTCTTGACGTGTTCTCAACTGAGCCATTGACTGCTGAGGGTCATTTGTTTTCATCCATCCGAGGTTTTGATAATGTGATGTTTACTCCTCACTTAGCATTCTGGACAGCTGAAGCTCGTGATCGTCTTGAGAAAGAAGCCCTCGAGAGATCAATAGAGATATTAACCAATAACAAATTAACAGTTATCTCATCAGATCCACGACTTACATCACAGTCTGAAGATCTTGTTGTTCTTGGCGGTATCTAGTGACGGTTATTTGGGATCCTTTTTTTTTTTCTTCTTTTCCTTCTTTTCTTTTTTTATTAGTGACATTGGTCTGTGCATCCGCTGCTCACTGCAACGCATCACAAAGACCTAAAATAACTATTGTGAAAAGTGCTCAGATTCACATTCTGGATTGCAGTACATGTAATCTGAGACGGCCATTGCTCACTGCAGCGGACGGCGAATAATTTGTATTGTCGCAGGTGTGACGGTAGTGTCTACCCATGCTGACTGTGTGTTGACTCATTTCGTGTGTCATTAAAGTAGCCAGTAGACTACCTTCTACCTTAGTGAACCACGCTTGGTGATGTATTCCTTTGTAGTGAATGTATTCTTACTTTATTATCTGATGGTAGTCTGCGTTGATTACTATTTCTCTATTTTCCTTCTTCCTTCTCTTGAATCCGGGTACTGGCTTCACAAAAAAAAAAACATGATGTGTGGTGATTATTGAAGCGAAAAAAATGGCCGTCGTATTTTCTTGCTTTTTCGGAAAATAAGAGTCAAATCGCCTTTTCTAAATTTAAAAATTATTGTTTTGTGAATTACATCGCAAAACTTCAGCTGCCATGAGTAGCTTCAGCCAGCACCATCATACCTTCTTCGATACAGACAACCAACCGTTTTCAGCCGCCATGCTGAAGGAATTGGACAGCTACTTAATGAGTTTCCCGCTACGCGTAGCCATACCAAGACAGAAACTTCTGTGGCACCTCAACAGGTACTCCAATCTTCCAAAGTTATCCCCAAATGACACGACCGAAGTCATGCAGGCCATCACACAAGAATACGACTGCACCGATATCAAGGAGATACATGAACATCTATGGACAGTGGAACTGTATTGCTACCTCGGTATCGTGGGAACGCAATTTACTGATCTTTTGAACAAAATCCACTACGCCGACTATAAAAGAATAGATCCCAAATGGTTTGACCACCAGGTCCATGGACCTCTGAGAAGGTCCTATATAGAGATCTCTTGGCATGTGACTCTGGCAGTATTCTCTTAGATCAGAACATCAGTCGGAATCATCGAGGATTGCTATTATTACTATTTACTTATTTTACTTTTGAATTCTCTATCCCTTTTTTTTTTTTTTTTTTTTTTTTAAATTTAATATTATTTATATTTATATTTCTTAATTCTTTTTTAACAACATTACCTTCATCATTATTTTGTTTTCTTTTTTTTTACTTTTTTTGTTTTGTTTGAGACCTGCAAGAACTGTTTGAACAGCACTCTGGGTGCCTATCAGCATGTCCATGCTTCCCCTCCCTTCTCTTCCCTTCTCTTCCCTTCTCTTCCCTTCTCTTCCCTTTCCCTCCCTTTTCTTCCCTTCTCTTCCCTTCTCTTCCCTTCTCTTCCCTTCTCTTCCCTTCTCTTCCCTTCTCTTCCCTTTCCCTCCCTTTTCTTCCCTTCTCTTCCCTTCTCTTCCCTTCTCTTCCCTTCTCTTCCCTTCTCTTCCCTTCTCTTCCCTTCTCTTCCCTTTCCCTCCCTTCTCTTCCCTTCTCTTCCCTTCTCTTCCCTTCTCTTCCCTTCTCTTCCCTTTCCCTCCCTTCTCTTCCCTTCTCTTCCCTTCTCTTCCCTTCTCTTCCCTTTCCCTCCCTTCTCTTCCCTTCTCTTCCCTTCTCTTCCCTTCTCTTCCCTTCTCTTCCCTTTCCCTCCCTTCTCTTCCCTTCTCTTCCCTTCTCTTCCCTTCTCTTCCCTTTCCCTCCCTTCTCTTCCCTTCTCTTCCCTTCTCTTCCCTTCTCTTCCCTTCTCTTCCCTTTCCCTCCCTTCTCTTCCCTTCTCTTCCCTTCTCTTCCCTTCTCTTCCCTTCTCTTCCCTTTCCCTCCCTTTTCTTCCCTTCTCTTCCCTTCTCTTCCCTTCTCTTCCCTTCTCTTCCCTTCTCTTCCCTTCTCTTCCCTTCTCTTCCCTTTCCCTCCCTTCTCTTCCCTTCTCTTCCCTTCTCTTCCCTTCTCTTCCCTTCTCTTCCCTTTCCCTCCCTTCTCTTCCCTTCTCTTCCCTTCTCTTCCCTTCTCTTCCCTTTCCCTCCCTTCTCTTCCCTTCTCTTCCCTTCTCTTCCCTTCTCTTCCCTTCTCTTCCCTTTCCCTCCCTTCTCTTCCCTTCTCTTCCCTTCTCTTCCCTTCTCTTCCCTTCTCTTCCCTTTCCCTCCCTTTTCTTCCCTTCTCTTCCCTTCTCTTCCCTTCTCTTCCCTTCTCTTCCCTTCTCTTCCCTTCTCTTCCCTTCTCTTCCCTTTCCCTCCCTTCTCTTCCCTTCTCTTCCCTTCTCTTCCCTTCTCTTCCCTTCTCTTCCCTTTCCCTCCCTTCTCTTCCCTTCTCTTCCCTTCTCTTCCCTTCTCTTCCCTTTCCCTCCCTTCTCTTCCCTTCTCTTCCCTTCTCTTCCCTTCTCTTCCCTTCTCTTCCCTTTCCCTCCCTTCTCTTCCCTTCTCTTCCCTTCTCTTCCCTTCTCTTCCCTTTCCCTCCCTTTTCTTCCCTTCTCTTCCCTTCTCTTCCCTTCTCTTCCCTTCTCTTCCCTTCTCTTCCCTTCTCTTCCCTTCTCTTCCCTTTCCCTCCCTTCTCTTCCCTTCTCTTCCCTTCTCTTCCCTTCTCTTCCCTTCTCTTCCCTTTCCCTCCCTTCTCTTCCCTTCTCTTCCCTTCTCTTCCCTTCTCTTCCCTTTCCCTCCCTTCTCTTCCCTTCTCTTCCCTTCTCTTCCCTTCTCTTCCCTTCTCTTCCCTTCCCTTCCCTTCCCGTAGTCGGTTATTACTCGAAGTCAAGATTGGATTCATCTCAACCAGGATTTGGTGTGTGATGATTAATTCATTTTGTTATTCGAAGTCTTCAAATTAGATTCAATTTATTGAAAACTAATTATATTGTTGAGGTGAGATAACCTTCTTATCGATTTAGTGTTTCATCATTCCTTATCTCTCAAATAAATAATTAAACCAGACACCGTTGTTCATGACTAGTCTTTTGTGTAGTGATAAACATGTAATTCTAAGAAAGTCAACGACGTAGAGAACTAACCCAACTCCTGAAAGATGATCTGATTTCTGAATTGAACGAAACACGTTGTCATTCACTCGAGCTGATGTAGCTGCTGAAACGAAATTAAAATCCCATTTTTCAATTTTCTGAAAAACTGCTCGAACATTTCTTGTAAATTCCCTCAACAATAACCTCAAGGTAAGAATCTCACATCTACAGTCATTCTACCATCGCTTAAAGGCCTAACAGGAATACACTCTTGAATATACTTACAAAATGACATTGCGGACATCAAACTCGGTATTTTTATTACCTTAACAATAAGATCATGGGCTGCAGTGACTACTACATCCGGATAGAGTTTTCCCTCGTGTCTCTCACCATGCTTCCCTTCATGGATTTCGTTTCTATAAATTAGAAAAAAGTGTTTTATTTCCTTTCTCTCTTTTTATGGGCATTTTGGATCTCTCTTTCTAACTTTTAGTTTCCGCAAAAATATTTGGAGACGTGATTAGGTCCATAGTACGTGGTTTGGTTTTCGGGCAGTTCTCTTCCTCATCCTTTCCCCCCTAATTTTATTTTCCTATTTATTTTGAAAAGTAACTACGCTGAAGTGACCAGCTCAATGAGGTGGTAGCTGTATTTAACATTAGCACTGTGACCACTGTATGCTTACTGTGGAACAAGTGATTGATAGTTTGCGATACCTTTCCTTTCCATTTTCAACTAAACCGCATTATCATCCCGCTCTGGTTTGGTAAACACCTAGCAAGACAGCACCACCGACCGGAGGAGATGGAGATGGCCTTGCTAGGTGTTGCTTAATGAAGCTAAAAGTAGATATGTGCCGATAATATATGTGCGTAGAGAAGATGCAGGAAAATGATAGCAGCAGTGAAAGAGGGATGTGATCGTGATGATCGTATTCACAGCTTGCGGAACTGTAGATCAAGTGATGCGTATACTCCTGAACATAGAATTCCATCGGTCACATTTTGAGCGACGAAGGACAAGAAGCGTCCTGATTGGAAGACTACTTACCGCAAACAAACGACAACAGGACACCCAACCCTTACCCCAAAAGACAAAATAAGAAATAAAGAAAACGTTCTCCTTTCTACCTTCTGATGTGGTTCTGCCGGCTATGAAATCCCGTTGTCGTTGCATATATCCATTTATTACATTTTACAGGAAACTCATACTGACAAAACTAAAAACAATGAAGACAAGCGGGAAGGGTAAGGGTAAGGGTAAGGGTAGGGGTAAGGGTAAAGGTGGTAAGGGTATGGGTATGGGTAAAGGTGAAGGTGGTAAGGGTATGGGTGAAGGTGGTAAAGGTGGTAAGGGTATGGGTATGGGTAAAGGTGAAGGTGGTAAGGGTATGGGTGAAGGTGGTAAAGGAGGATTCATTGAGGATCGCATTAAGTCTGGTGCTTGCCATCATTTAGGTGAGGCAGTTCGTTTTGTAGACAAGGCTGTTCAAAAAGGATGCCTGGCAGTCGTCACAATGTTATTAAACCCTAACAAGAATGGATCCGAATTGATTACAAAAGTGTGCTGTTTTCTGATAACTCAAAATTTTGAAGCCTTCTCAAAATTCCTGGAATTCTTGAAGGAACATCCAATGCACATCGATCAGATACGTAAGCTGCTCGGTTTGCTTCTCTCCGACACCGAATTTCAAAGGAAACTGAAAACAATTCCTGATAGGAATACACCGATTGTGCAATGGATGCAAGATGAAGCAACCATAGTGAACGATCTCAATGGCAGTAGACACTCATACCGCTATCAGGAAATCATGTCCACCCGGCAAGAAATCATCGATCCGAGGGTCAATCTTCCACTTCCAAGTGAATTAGATTCTGCAACTTCTGAGGAATATCTTGCCTTCCACTTTGCCCTTTTAAGAGAGGATCTTATTGGACCTTTGAGAAAAGAAATGAAGGATCACCTTACTGCAATGCGTGATATCTGGAGGAAGGATATAACCAGCAAGAGGGCACGCAGAAGGTGGTTTGAGAATGCAACCTTCAGTACTATTTATGTTGGTGGTGGCGAGGAAGGTAAAGGTAAAGGTAAAGGTAAAGGTAAAGGTAAAGGTAAAGGTAAAGGCAAAGACAATGGGAAAGGTGTGAAGCACAACGGTTATCAGTCTAGAGAAGCTTTCTTTATTGTAAACTTCAACTACCATTCGACACATGTGCTGGCGAAAGAAGATTCAATAAGAAAGCGGCGAGAACACATTGAGAACTCGCGCAACCTTCTCCCCACAGGTGGTGTGGTGGCGTTTGTTACAAGAGAAAACTTTACAATTGTTGCCCTCGCTACCATCGTAGCGAGAGAAGTAGGTGAGTTAAGTAGCCATCGTCCGACTATTGGAATCAGTTTCTGGGACGGAACGATGGGTGCTGCTGTATTGAGAGAAACGGGAGCAACCATGGTGCAGCTGGGTGGGTGTCTGTTTGCGTATCCTCCTGTTCTGAGGTGCTTGCAAGCTATTCGGGAGGTTCCCTTTGAAGATATTATTCTTGGGGGGAAGACTATAAAAACAACTCGTTCTGTCTCATACTTATCTCAGGGAGTACAGTCTGCGGTGTATTCTCAGCTTCCAATGCCGGACCTTGACTCACCACAGCGGCGTGCAGTGAGGGAGATCTTGGCGAAGAAACTGAGCTTAATCCAAGGTCCTCCAGGGACAGGTAAGACACACGTTGCTACACACGCCGTAAACCTGCTGTATTATAATGACCCCACCGAGAAGATCCTTCTTGTGGCATTCACTAATCACACAGTTGATCAGTTCATGGAGAGCCTTCATATCCGAAGAAGTATTCCGTTGGACAAAATGGTGAGATGTGGCTCCGGGAGCAAATCGACCCTCCTTGCGGATCGTGTAATGATGAAACTCAAGGAAAGTAAGCGAGCTAATCTAGGATCAACTCCTCATGAATTGAGAGAACAGTTAGATTCCTTAGGAGACGATATACTGTGCGCATCTGAAAAAGCATTGCACTCGCGCCCTAAATGGAGCGTAGTCGAGGAAGCTCTAAGACGGAAAAGGTTATATGATGTGCGATATCAGCTCTCGACGGAGACTACAAACGACGGGTTTACTTTAACCGGAAAAGCTGGTAAGCAGAGACAACCCTCCGATCAGTACAAATTGTGGTTCTCCGGAAAAAGCAAATCTGGAGGTAAGATGCGAACAGGTGACCCATTTCCATGGAATCTCACATTGGCAGAGAGGAAATCGGAATCGGACTACTGGTTGGATGTTGACAGCAGCCGAGTAGAACTATCTGACTTGGTGGTTGAACATGCTGATGTGAGAAAGCAGATGCGCAAGCTGGGTGACCTTAAAAGGAAAATGGTAGTAGATGAGTGCCACATTCTGGGGTGTACCACAACCTTTTTGGCAGAGAACTCTTCTCTCTTGGACGACGTGACGTCTGTTTTCATCGAAGAGGCTGGGGAATTGTTGGAATGCTCTGCGCTGACGTCGATGCTTTCGCTCAGTTTGCGACGTGTTGCAATGATCGGAGATCACAAGCAACTCCGACCAAAGATTGAATCCCACGACCTGACGGTAGAAAGTGATGGGCCGTACAAGTTCAACACATCTATGTTTGAAAGACTGATATTAGAAGGAAGTCCTTATGTGGCGTTAGAAATGCAGCACCGAATGAGACCTGAAATGTCGAGGCTGGTACGTCCGACCTACGAACGATACATTGACGGACCGAAGGTTGTTGATAGGCAGGTTCCGAAGGGCACAGTGAAAAATGTTGTGTTTATAGACCACGAGAACGCTGAGGGATCTGAGAATACCACCGACAGCTTATCGAAAACAAATCAGTATGAAGTAATTATGGTAATGGGCATGCTGCGATACTTCGTCAATCAGGGACACAGTCCGGGTGACATCGTAATTCTGACGCCTTACTTAGGGCAGCTCATTGACATCCGCCGCGCTTTGGAGAAGTCGAAATTGTGGAAGGCAACGGTATCAGAGCTGGACGAAGAACAACTTGCGAAGCAGAAGGATGATGGAGAAGGCAACAATGAAGACGAAGACGTTCCAAAGGATCGTGCAGCAGTTCGTGTGTCCACCATCGATAACTTTCAGGGAGAAGAATCTGATATTGTAATCGTATCATTAGTTCGTTGTAATGAACGTGGTAGTATTGGGTTTTTGAAACAACCAGAACGTGTGAACGTGATGCTCTCCCGTGCGCGCTGTGGTCTGTACATGATCGGGTCACTCGCTACGTTGACTAATCCTCGTGTAAGTGTTTGGATAAGACTCCGAAAGCTGCTGGAGGAAGCAAAGCAAGTATACAACGGGTTTCCTGCGGTATGTGAGACACACCGCACTGTTCAACTTCTTAAATCTGGGAATGATTTTATTAAGTTAACACCTGATGGCGGATGCAGCTTGCCATGTGATGTTTCTTTAGAATGTAGTCACCCTTGTCCAAAGAAGTGCCACTCAACCCCACACACCGGGATTCGGTGCCGTGTTTCTGTGAGTTCGACCTGCAGTGAAGGACACCATGTTGTGGTTGAATGTTATAAGAAAGCGAAGGGCGTGTTAGACTGTGGCTTGTGCAAGATCCGGAAAATTAACATGGAGATTGCAAACATATTGGGAAAAAATACGAATGAGTTAAAGACGGTTATTAAACAGAAGCGAGAATCACAAGAGAATCTAGAAATGAATAGGAAGAATCGAATGGCAAAAGTGAAAGCGCTGACACAGCAAAGGGATTTGGAATTACGCAGACTGGCAGAAACTCGTCAGAAACGTGATTAGGAAATGCGTACTGTCAACGACAGAGCTAATCTGCAAAAAATGAATTTGGAAGAATCGAATGCTGTCAAAGAACGAGAATCTGGGCAGCTGAATGCCATGCGAGAAGATCTACGCAAAGCTTGCGAAAAAGGAGAACTCGATAAAATTGTGTCAGCTGCACAACGAGATCCTGAGAACTTTGATATTATCTTCGGATGGAGGGACATGCACAAAGAGCTTAAGAACACGACTCCTCGACAGGAAGTTCTGCGAGGCCGTCCGATGCAGGCGATGATTATTTTACTTTCTGAGAAACCCAACGTAATTTCTGCGTATCAAATGCTTCTTGAAGGCGATGATGAAGTAGTTTTGTTTCTGCGGAGGTACTGCGAACAGCTGTTAGCTGACGGTCCCGCACGTAGTTTGCTTGAGGACGCAGCTAATGTGGCACTTCCTTCATCCTACTTGTCGATGGTACTCGCGTTGCGGACAAATATGCAGAGTGTAGTCAAGGGTAATTTGAGTTTAGCCCACAGATTTTTGTGTGGCTCCGTACTCGTTAGTTTAATACGGCTTCGTGACGCGGGGGCAGATACGATACTGCTGGATACGGTCTTTGGGCTTGTTGCAAAGAAAACACGCATTTTCAAGGAGACTTTTTGCGAAAATGAGTCTGACAAAGTATCTCGTCCGCGGTACTTTTAGGATACACGAAAGAGATTGAGAGGATGATAAATAATTGCAACCCCGGGTTCCAACGTCGTTTCCAGTTCACAAACGCGTGGAACTTCGAGGATTTCAATGACGAGTTGTTCCGCATCCTCGCAGCAAGATTGAAGAAACAGGACCTGCTCATGGATACGTCTGATATAATGAAAGTGGTTTCGGAGGTCTTATCCAAAAAAAAAAAATGTTACCAAACTTTGGCAATGCTGGGGAAGTGAACAACTGCCTCTCTGCCGCCGCACAACGTCTGCTAAAATGCGTAAAGAACGATCCCTCAATCGCTAGTGACCGGCCTTTGTTTTCTCGCTTTCAGGAATCGGCAGGTGCAGAGCAAACAGATGTGGCTGCCCTGTTCAGCGATTTGGCTTCTGTGGGCAGCATAGTGACGAGATTTGAAAAGATCCGTAATGTCTGTTTGCAATGTAAAAAGAAGGGAAAAGAACCTCGGGATGCGATCCCCATGAACTTCCGCTTTGTAGGCGCACCAGGTACTGGGAAGACAACTGTAGCAAAACGGATCGGGAAGCTTTACGAAAGCCTTGGGATCTTGGGATCATCAGAAGTGAACATGAAGTCTGTATCTGACTTTGTAACTGGGTACGCGCAACAAGCCGCGAAGCAAACACAAATGATTTTCAAAGAGAGTCTTGGCCGCGTGCTTTTCATTGACGAGGCGTACAGGTTAACCGAATCACGTGAGGTACTGGATGAGATTGTACAACTTTTAACGGACGAGACGTAATAAGTGACCGACTTATTTCTACACCATACTGATGATGAGAGAATAGAGGTAAGAGGTATATGGATTACTCTCGAAACCTGATAGTTACTTTAAAAGGCTAAGTTAAGCATCACCATAGTCACTGCATCCTTAACAGATGTTAAATTATCGTTATGTTAATATGATACAAAACAGTTGTATTTTAAAAAATCAAACATTCAATCTCCCTGAAGAACATATTAGTCCCCTGCCTTCCATTGCTTGTAGGGGTTACTATTTTATTTCCTTCCCTTTTGGCTCAATGTTTGTTGTTGCTGTTGGGCTGCTTGTTGTGTTGTAATAAATTTGTTATTCGTAAGCTTCCTTTTTAGTGCTTGCGTCTTTCCTCTGTGATTATACTCGGGCTTTGCTCTCGTCAAATCACGTCATCAGCCACATGCAAACGTTATTTCTCATTGTGAAATAATGTACTTGACATAGTGAAGTAATTCATTATTGAAAACAATCGGAGACAATAATTATTTTCTTATTTATTTGAAATGATGCGGCTCTTCTTCTTCTCTTTTACGAACATGTGATGAATTATCGACATGAGAATCTTTTCGGATATGTTTTTATTGTATTCGAGTAAGAGTGTTGATGAATTGAACAACAAGTCAACAGAAGTAGTGTGTTTCCATCTTATTTCCCCCAAGTAATAGTAAAGATTAGTGAAGTGTTTCTTTTTTTACAACAAACTCGTATTCTAACTTGTTTGAAGATTGGCGTTTCCAGCCGTCTCTCGAACTGCCTGCCTCGTGCGAGCGGTTCTTACTCTCTCTTGTACCTCTAATAAGCACTAACCCCCTCCCTTCTTCCCAGCTTGGTTTTATTTTATTTTGTGTTTGCGAATTATCTTTCAAAAGTGTGAGAACTCATTACGTGAATCTAAAGTAAGATTGCTGGTGCATTCGTACGACTTTTTTCATTTTCTTGAGCTCGTTGGATCTTCTCTCTTTGTTGTTGTACATTGTACTGCCATTTGGGGGTTGGTCCCATTTTATTTTGTTGAAAAGAAAGAAAAAAACGAGTGCAAGAAACAAAGTGCGTGTTTTCTTTCCCTTTAACTATTATAATAAAAATCATATTCTAATTACAAGATTTTTAGAAAAAAAACATAAAAAAAAAACAAAGCAGGGGGGATCCTCCCTGTGCCATCGTTTAAAAAGAAATTTAAAAAAAGAAATCCTGCTCTCCAGCAAACACAAAAAATACAAGATAAGAAAACCGAATTTTCGGATCCCACATCACAAGAAAGGGATAACAAAGAAAGATGTTTCCATTTTATTTTCCCCGAAAAGAAAAGACAACAATAAAAAATAAAACTAATGAATGGAGTAACTAATGCACTCCAAAATAAAATATCCCAAAAGAGAAACATCCTCGTAGAGCACAAGTAGTAACACAACAATCAACTTATTATTCAAAACAGTGAGAGGAAATAGAAACATGTTTCATTGGCAAAGGGACATCTCATGGGAAGCAGAGGTTCCGATTTCAACTGCGAGAGAGACTTCCATGCAGACTGCGAGAGAGACTTCCATGCAGACTGCGAGAGAGACTTCCATGCAGACTGCGAGAGAGACTTCCATGCAGACTGCGAGAGAGACTTCCATGCAGACTGCGAGAGAGACTTCCATGCAGACTGCGAGAGAGACTTCCATGCAGACTGCGAGAGAGACTTCCATGCAGACTGCAAACAGCTCACCTGACGTGTTGATCGTTAAGAGAAGTAATCGATTCCTTGAAGAGATTAAAATTAAACAAAATAAGAACAAACAAATTGAACAGGCGAGACTCTTACGTGAGATACCTGAAGTAAAGAAATCTCTAAAATATGATGAAAGTGTTTTGAGTGTAATAAAGAAACTCACATCCACATCAACTAAAAGGATGAACACGGAGATTACAACACAGCAATCGAGGGTATCAAATCGACATCGTTTGTGGACTTGTAAACAATCATATTATAATCCTCTATTCCCAATTTATTGGAACGGTAGAAATCCATCCTCGAGAGAGTCACTTGAAATGTTTCCATTCAAAGGAAGAAAGGCTGAGCGGGGACCACACGGTTCGGATCTGCGTAAGGGTTTCCGGGGTCCCATTCCATACAAAAAAAGAGAAAAACGAAGACTTTTGAGAAATACTCATCGCAGCTTAAAGCTCGCAAGGGATGCGAAATTATCATTTCTGTTCTCTGGTGGTACTGAAAATAGTTCTTCAATTCGAACACAACCACAACCACAGCCACGAAATCATCAAAACATTCACAACGTCGATAACAAGTCAACTGTGAAGGTCGATGGTATTATAAATCAGCGAGGAATTAAATTTATGATCAAATCAGATAGTGATTACACACTTACTACACAACCTCCTTTACCCAGAGATGATAGCTTTGATTTATTTGCGTAGATGAGAGGAGCAAAAAAAAAGATATAATCCAAGAAGTGGTGTTGTTGTTTTATGTATTATTCTGTTGCCGTGTTGTGTTCAGTTAACTTATTATGGCGGCTGTTAAACGCAATTCACTCATTGGTGACTTGACCTTGTCGAAGACTGCTGAGTTGCTTAACCATTTCTAACCTTAAAGCAATTCCAATTTTATTTGTTTTTGTTTGATTCCTCTCTGTTTTCCCATTCATGCAATTTAGTTTTATACTATAGCTCCTTTCTACGAACACGTCAGCTTTGCTTAAGAATTGCAAGACAGACGGTTTTCGTTTTGTTAGTTTCGGTAAGTAGTGTCAATTTGTAATTTCTAATTTTCAGAACTTATACAACAAAAAGAAAACATAAATGGGTTGTGGTGCCAGTGGTGAACCAGCAACAAAGGAGAAGTTACCTCCTTTGACTTGCCCGTTGTCGAAGGAAGAATTGGCTGAAAAAGGATGGCACAAAGAGGTACGTGTTGCATACATTTGTTTTACGTTTTTCTTCAAAAAACGTAATTCCTTAATATCTAATACTACATAACTAACACACAGATTATTGAGTCAGGTACGATTCCTCTGAAAAAGGGAAGTAAAATAGTTGTAAACTTTAAAGGCTATCTACGGGAAAGTCCGTATACGTGTTTTGGAGAAGGGACGGACAAGGTATGTTTCCTGCTTTCACTCGCTTAGTTCTTCCTTCAGTGTGTGAGACCTTAGCCAATTAATCTATTTTTGATTATTGTTTTTATATCACAAAATAAATAACAACAATACCAAACAATAGGAAATTACTGTGGGTAAAGGACTTGTCAAGGGTATGAACAAAGGAATATCGGAAATGAAGTCTGGCGAAGTCGCAGTAATCGCCTGCTCTGCCGCTTACGGTTATGGTGAAAAGTCTATGCCTGGCGTACCTGCGGAGTCTGAGCTTCTATTTAAAGTTACTGTTCGCGAGTAAAGACTAAAAGTAGAATATCTACTACAGTGTTGCTGCTGCCCCATTCCCCACGGAAATTCCGATTCTCAGTCGGTAACTTCGAAATGGGAGAATGGATAAATAAAAACACAGCGATGTGAATTGATATCTGAAGAGATCCTCTCTTAAATTAGGTCGCTAGAATGGTGTGTTGTCGATGATAAACAAGAAGAATAACATCGGGTTTTCTTTTACTATTTTTACTGACAAGATCATTCGGCCATACTGATCCTGTTGTGAGGTTTCTTTTGTTCTCGCTGACGGGTTGTGAACTTCTTTCTGTTTTCGTAGTGACTTTGGAAAAAAAAAAAAAAAAAAAAAGAAGATAGTAAGAGCGAAGGCAGTTTTGTTGCTTTTCTTTCAGTACGATTATTCTTTCCTTTCTTTTGTTATTTTTCTTGTCTTTATTTTATAGCTGTCGCGCCTAAAGGGGACAACCTATACAGTAACATCGTCGTGACTTGACTCTATTAAAATACACTGGCAATCTGTCTCTGTTACAGAAGATATAAAAACCGTATTGTGATTGTCGGATATCTATTTTTATATTTTTATTTTTATTTTTTTTTTTTTTAATTTCTCGGATAAAATAAAGTGAACCAGTTAAAGATGTTAGGGATTTAACCCTCATAAAGCTGTGTACTTACTTTGTCTGTCTATGATTGTTGGTAGCGTTCTGTTAGTCTTCACTACATTTCTTATTACACCGAAAACAGTTAGGATTACACAGAGGTAGCTCTGGTTTATCGAATTGTCTTTTTTTTTTCCCCCCCATGCGCTTTAGTTTTTTATTGTTATTACTTATTATTGTTTTTGTCGTGATTAGTAATTTAAAAATAAAAAACCATCCTTTAGGGAAGCTCTTGCAAGTCTGTTGTGGTGTTGCGCTCATAAAGTAATTTTTTTTTTTTTTTCCCCCTTTCTTCTATTTCATCTGCACAAAGTTGGACCTACTTAACGACGACGATATTTGTTATCCTTGTTTTGCAGAATGACGGATTAATTATTATTATTAATTGCCGCCTTACTACTACTTGACTACTATTTCGATGTACTTTCCTTGTAATTTCCCTCTAAGCTTCAGTTATCTTCTCTGTGACATAATAATGGAAAGTCACAAAAAAAAAAAAAAAAAAAAAAATACAACGGCTAGTTGTATTGTAGTAGTGATGACAAGCAAAATCTTGTTGTGAAAAACTGTCGTCTCAGTGAGCTCTTCCTGTACCTTAATATTATTTTATTTATGAATTCTATTCTTGTTGTTATTTATAGACACTTGTCAGAGGAGAATCCTGTCACAAGTGACTGTTGATACAAAAAGAAAAAAAAGAACAAGAAAAGGAAAGAGCCATCGTTTAAACCGCAACTATTGAAGTTGAGGTCTAAAGTATTATTTATTACCCACTATTTATGGAGTACTTACTTTGATACAAAAAGCAATCAAGGTAGTTAGGAAACTCCTGAAGAATATTAACATAAAAATAGTGGTCAAAAAAAATTGGTGTGTGTGTGTTGTTTTATTTCGCCCCCGGTGCTCAATACAAATGAGAGGTAAAGGGGTGGCCCTGAGCATAACTGCAGTTCAGCTCTTTATCATCATAGTCGAAGAAGAGCTTTTCATTGAATGTAGTTAGGTTCCTCTGAATGGTTCCTTAAACCAGTGGAAGGTACAGAGGCTTGTCCAGGTCTTTTTTTTACTACTTCGTCTCTCTGTCTGTGAGATGAGGCCTTTCTTCGTTTTTGTTTTTTCCAACATCGTCTGTCAGGTCTTGGTAGTCTTTTTTTTTTTTTTTTTGCCTTACGAATTTACCAATATAATGCTGTGTTTATTTTTATTTCCTAGAGCTGTGGCTTAGCCCTGACCTCGATAAATAAATAAATAAAAGTTTTAATATTTATAAAAACACACCTATAAGAACGTACTACATCAGTGATGCAGTGATGCGCAATGCGCAGTGTAATAGACTTCTTAAAAAAAAGGGATTTGATGTATTTTGTGAAGTCTTTATTTTGTTTTATTTTTAAAATAGCGTTCCAACCACTTTGGGCATTTTTTTTTTTTTTTTTTTTTTTTTTTTTTCTGTCATGAAATTTCTAAGGGAGAGCGCGTGTGGTTTTTTTTTTTTTTTTTTTTTTTTTTGATTGATCGTTCACTCCATTTGTTATCACAAGTTCTCATCTGTGAGATAGAAAGTTTACTATAGTTTGGTCTGCTGATCAAAGCTTATTTATGTGGTAAATATGGACAAGCTATTTATCAGAATTCCAGCGCCCAACCATTGTCTCATATAACAGTGTTTAGGGAAAAAATAATATTGACAGCATACGGTGTCGTGTACAAACGAGTTAGTTTTTATTTTATATTATAGTCAAGTTAGGTTATCAGTTTAGATAGCCATATGTGATTGTGTTTGCTTTAACATTTCTGAATTTTAAATGTTTCAATTTTTTTACTATACTGAGAGGATGATATAATACAGTATTTAGATTTTAATAAACACAACAAACCCCTCGATTTCACAAAAAACAAACAAAATACTAGAATCCGCTCGGGGTGTTGTCGTTAATAGTTCTCTGAGTACTTCAATTTTTTTTGCAAAAAAAAAAAAAAAAAAATAATGCAAGTTCAACAATATTCTGACTTCGCAAGTGTGATCACTGATTGCCTTAGTCTATCAAAACAGCATATAACTTGCTATAAACTTTTTTTATATATACACAAAGCTTACATAAACCGTTAATTGCTTTTGAGCTCAAATAGGGGCGAGAGCAACATCTGTTCACTGGTCTGCTTAGTACAAATGTTGAGCCCTGCCTGATTGTAATTTTCATCATTTGATATTTTTTAAACTCAAAAAAAGAAAAAAAATTTTCCACTCCTATTCTGGAGTATTTTTTAATTAATTTTATTTCAATCTTTTTTTGTAAGCCGGAGGGTAGGCTTTATTTTTATATGTTGCGCGAGGAATTGTATAAAGAAGTGTGCAGTTGCAGAATTTAAGGAAAAAAAAAAGAAGGTTGGACGTTATGTATCCTGGCCTTGAATTTTAATTCTTTTTTTTTTTCTCCCTTTCTTTTGTTTTTGCTGTTGTGCACGAATCGAAAAAAAAAAAACAAAAAAACAAAAAATAAAAACAAAACAAAAAAACCTAATCTGATTTTTTAGCTTTGAAAAAAAAAAAAAAAAAAAAAAAAAAAAAAAGAGAGTTTATGTTCCCGTACCGTATAATTAGTGGAATGCACACAACCCAAAAATAAAAAATAAAAGAAATTAATAATCAAATACTCATATCCGACATATGTTACTCTGTGAGCTTTTCCTGGCTTTTGGCTTCCTAGACTTCGTAAATAAATAAATAAATAAAAAATGTTAGACCACAACTAGCACAAAAGGAAACAGAGGACACCTTTTCTTGAATTTTTTTTTCTCTCTTAATGTAATCGTGTTTGTGATTACTACTAGTTGTGGGTCGTTAAATTATTCTTGGTCGTGTTCAAGTCAGCTTTTCATTCTGTGAGTTCGGCTCTGTAGTAGTTTTTATTCAGCAGTCTTGAAAAAAAAAAAAAAAAAAAAAAAATTGGGGAGAGTTGTCTACCAAAAGAGCTATAATTTATGATGTTTGTCGTTTCGAATTTTCCCCGCCCTCTTATTTTTATTCTTTTAAAAGAAAAAAAAAAAAAAAAAAAAAAAAAAACCCATCATAGTCTCACCGCACACATGTTTCTGATGCCTGTGTGAGAACGGTTTGTACGTCTACTATTCGTATTACAACAATCCACTTTGTTGGATTATATTTATATTTACTTAAGCACTAAAAGGTGCGTTTGTATTAAAGATCCGCTTGTCGTATTTGCATTGGATCGAATGTTGTTGTTTAGCTGTTCTTTTACTTTTTCTTAAAAAAGGATATTTAAAAAACAGTAAACCTCATCTAGTACTCATCTAATGATCCACTTATCTTATGGATTGATCTCCTCTCTGTTGCTGCTGCGATTGATTCTTTGGAGGAAAATATATAATTTTTTTTATAAAGATTCTTTTTTTGCATTTAACAAAGTATTGTAAAAATGAAAAAAGAGATGTTTTGTAGCACATGTAGACTTTCTTTTAGCTTTATCAGTTTAAGTCGGTTTACGATTTTTGTGCACAAGCACAAAAAAAAAAAAAATTCAGTATTTTCAATAAAAAGAATTGCAGTTAGCTATTTTGTATCAAGAATGAAAGAAGAAAGAAAAAAAAAAAAAAAAAAAAAAAAAAATCCATTTTTCTGGATTTAAAGTATTTGTATTCACTAAGCACAAGATTGTGTTTTTAGACGACTTTTTTTTGATTTCTTTTTGTTGTTTTGGGCTGGGGGGGAGGAAGGGATATCTTGTTAGCTGCAATTACGTTGAATGGTCTCCACACACACGCGCGTCTCCCTTTTCCCCTCCTGTTCATAGTCGTATACATGTTTAGTTGCCGTTATTTTATTATTATTATTATTATTATTTTTGTTGTTCTTTTCGTGCGTTTATTATTTTGTTATTATTTATTTTTGAGCAGGGGTTGGGATTTCAAAAAAAAATAAAAAAAAATAAGAATAATACTGTTTATTTCTTTCTTTTCTTCTTTCTTTTCCTAGCAGAAGTCAATGCCTTAGTATACAATTCTTGTACCTCTTCCACCCGTGTTTTCCTTCCTCCCTCCTTCTTTTTTTTTTTTGCAAACAATAGCAACACGGAGATGATCAACTGAATGTGGAAACAACAACAACAACAATAAAGTGTTGCTACCAAAAGGGTTGAAAACCATTCGGATGAGTCTAAAAAAATTATATTTAAATAGTGACTCTTAATCTGAAGTGAAAAAATAGAAATCTGTTTATTAAGGAAACAGTCATTGGCGTTACCGTAGACTGGGGGAGGAAGGGGGACACAAAGGGGAAAAAAAAAAAGAGAGAGAGAGAGAATTGGCTATGCACTTTAAATGTAATTTCGCTGAGTTGATGGCATCGTTAGCAAGTCTTATGTACTTTTTTCTTTTTTCTTTTTTTTTTGTTGTTTTGCTTTAATGTAAACAAAAAAGAAAAAGAAAAATTGTGCTGCCTACGTTCTTTTTTTTTTTAATTCCCTTCTTCGTTCTTTTTTTTTTTTCCTATTCCTGACAACGTTTGGATTTTATTATTTTATTATTATTATTTTATTTTATTTTTTTGGTTTTAATAAAACCACAGAACGAAAAGGGAAAAAAAAAAAAAAAAGAAAGAAAGAAAGAAATAATAAAAAAAAATACTTCTTTGAGTTTTACAAATGAGTTCGCTTCCCAATACCGAAACACCCCCACCACTCCAAGTAGGAAGGTTCACATTCAGATTCTGTATTGTGTTATTTAGTTGTTTAAGGTTCGGGTTCATCGCTTTACACTTTTTTAAAATCCTTTTTTTAATGAAACAACAGTAAACAATAAGACCGAATGATTCATCACATCGAGAACTTGTCTTCATAAATGAACAATAACTTTATTACTCTCATAAAGTGTTCTAATCACATGCACACATGACGATATCTCTTGAGAAGGAAGCATCGATATTGGCCCCCCTTCACAAGTCATTAATCGAAGAGAAGGAAGCTCAAGCTCAAAGTAAAAAAGCGATTGAAGAAACACTTCTTCTGATAAAACCTGATGCTATTCATCATCATGGTGGAATATTAACTGTTATTGATAGAAATGGTTTCGCAATCGAAAGCACCAGTATGGTACTAACTAAAGGAATGGCACAACGTTTTGCCTATACTTATGAAACTACTGAAACCGATAGCAGTAAGATAGAAGAATGGTATGAACAGAATGTAGATCATTTACTGTCAGGTACAGTAATGGCAGTTCTACTTTCTAGAGTCCACGCAGTGTCTGCGCTGCTTCAATTGTTAGGACCATCCGATCCACTTATAGCAAAGAAGAAATCACCAAATTCAATTAGAGCACTTTTCGGTACTTCAGAACTCCGCAATGCTGTCAGCGCCAGTACTAATACTGACCAAGCTAGAAAAGACATCATCCTCACAATGGGATATGCTCCTACAGTTGGTTCTGATTATAGTGAAGAAGAAGGTTGTGGATCAGACAGGGATGGTTATAATAAAATGACAACAAAGGAACTTAGAGAATTAGCAAAACAACAACTACGAGAAGTCACCGAGGAGCGGACCCGACTAGAAAATGAAAGGGAAGAAATGATCAAAAGAGAACAACGAGATATAAATTCTAAATTATATCCGAATGGAAACAGTCCTCTAAAGCTCGCGATGGGATCACTTGACGTCTTTGATAGCAGTTCAAGAATAATGAGACACTGTCAGAGTATTGACACCTCGGGTACTCCTCTCGTCCCTGAAGACCTTCGTCAAGTATTCGACTCTCTTGATACGACAAAGATTGGATTTATTACGAGGAAGTCTTTTAAACAACTTTATGACTCCACTCCAGCCTTTGAAAACTACGGAGTTCCAAAAGATGAAGAGACTCTAAACAAACAACTTGAACAACACAGTGAAAGGGGAATATCTTTTGATGAGTTTTGTCTTCTTTTTTACAAGTTAGCCAGAAGGTAGAATAAGTGTGTCTCAAGAGTTGTTGTTGCGGTAAAATAGATTTCATACAAAACATGGAATTTGAACACTCATCGCATGTTAATAATTATAATAAAGCACC
Source organism: Flectonema sp. DT1601 (assembly GCA_964019425.1). Taxonomy (NCBI): domain Eukaryota; phylum Euglenozoa; class Diplonemea; order Diplonemida; family Diplonemidae; genus Flectonema; species Flectonema sp. DT1601. Next base: position 1,300,187 of record OZ025797.1, read on the forward strand.
TCAGCAATTCTTCCTCTCGGGTATGCGTGTTGTTCTTCAGAATTAAAATATCTTTAATGAAGTTGGAGGGGTTTTCGGAAATTAGAGTTCCGCTTATTTATTTACACACTTATTTGGATTATTGTTTTCATAATTTATTGTTTTTTGTCGATTTCTTTGTTTTGGTGCTCTTTCTTTCACTTTAACACAAATTATTTCGTAGGTTAGTTGCACCAAGATGGCGGCAAAGGGAGGCCTACTCGCACAGATCCCCGCCATGTCGACGGAAGAAGGGGCGCAGGAGGAACCAAATTTCTCTTCTGTAATTGGAGAACGTGGAAGCTCTGCAAAGTATTGTAAGAAAAAGAAAATTGGAAGAGGAAGTTATGGAGAGGCATGGCTAGTTGAGAGAACAAGTGATGGAGCAGTCTGTGTCGCAAAAATAATGGAACTGCCTAAGATGTCAAACAGAGACATTCAATACGCATATAGTGAGATAAAATGCTTAAGTCTGATTAAACATCCGAATGTAATCAGATATTATGAAGACAAAGAAGAAGGTGATTGCCTTCTCATCATAATGGAGTTCGCTGACGGAGGAGATTTAGATCGCCAGGTAAAACAGCGAGCGGCGAATGGTCTTCGGTACTTCCAGGAACACGAAGTCCTTTTTATGTTTTTACAACTCTGCATGGCTCTCGATAACATTCATCAAAAGAAGATGCTTCACAGAGATATTAAGGGAGCGAATATCTTTTTAACCTCCACCGGTGTTATTAAATTAGGTGATTTTGGTTTCTCACACGAGTACGAGGAAACCGTCTCAAAAGCCGTAGCTGGAACCTTCTGTGGTACACCATATTACCTTGCTCCTGAAGTATGTATTTATTTAACTAACATTTCACTGTCTTATTCAATCACATCAAAAACAATAAAACAGCTGTGGGAGAATAAGAAGTACGGCAAGAAGGCTGACGTATGGTCACTGGGAGTACTTCTTTATGAGATGCTTGCTTTAAAGAGACCTTACACAGCTCAGAATATGAGGGGTATGTTTTGTGCACCAGAAGAGGAATTATGCGTGCGGAAAAAAGGAAAATAAAATAAAACAAAACATCAGGTCTCATGGAGAAGGTCTTGGAGGGAAAGTTCCCAGCCCCACCACCTCATTACAGTCAAGAGATGCATAATCTAGTAGCTACCATCCTACAGCGTGATGCAGACAAACGGCCTACTGTTAGAGAGCTGTTTGAACTTCCGTACATCAGAGAGGGTCTAAGGCTGTTTTTAGAAGCCGTCGACAAGTCCCCAAAGATCGCGGCTGAAACGAAGGCCGAACTGAAGGTCCACGTTGATGACATCTTATCGACGTCACCTGCTGCGAAGGTCGATTCTCGGGATATTGCTCACGAAGGACCTGTAAAAAAGCTTGGAGGACCATTCGGTAGAAGCTGGAAGGTATTCCTTCATCAAACAAACAACACTAACAGAAATCCCATTATCAATATGCCATATATGACTATAACAAATAAACAAAACAGGATCGTTATTTGTATCTCAGAAACGGAGAACTTGTAATCTGCGAACGTAAAGAAGATCATAAGACAGGGAAACCTTTAAAAGTTGATCAAATTAAAGCCGTCTGTCCAATAGGAGCGCAGTCAGCTCAGAAAGAACACGTCTTCGGTTTAAATATTAATGGGTTGAAGGCGACGTGGTTACAGGCATCAACTCAGGTTTGTTAATAATTCTTTTTAATAGCGTTTAACACTGTTTAGTAAGAAATGTAAAAAAAAAATAATCAAACACAACTACAGCAAGAAATGGAGACCTGGATAGAGAAAATACAGATAGCGATGGGTGTATTCTAGAGCTGGCAATTTCTTTTAGTGAGGGAAAAGACTCAATTTTTCCGTAGCCACCGTACGGAAACTTGTACACTAGCTTGTATGGTGGGTGTGGCGAAACCGACAGCAGAGGGATGATTCTTTTTTTCTTCTTTTTTTTTTTTTCCCCCAAGTCCCCTCTTTTTTTTGAGAAAAACCTGAAAAAAAATTAATAAAAAAAACACAAAAAAGTACCCAAAAAAAAAAAAAAAAAAAAGAGCCACCACATTACCCAAAGGATCTCACCTCCTTTCCTCTTTTCTTGTCGTTAATTCCTTCTGAGCCACAATTAAAAAATTGGGAAAACAAATAATAAATACCCCTACAAGTCCCCTTCCGGCCCATACTTACCACCCCGTCTTGAAAAAAAAAAAACAAATGTGTGTGGCGTTAGTAATATAAAGTGGAATGCGCACAAGAAGGGAACACCAAAAAAAACAAAAGAAAAAAACGAAAAAAAAAAAAAAAAAAATAGTAATAATTCCACAGAAGTACAAGAAGTATAATTCTTTTTAATTTCCCCTTAAGTGTTCTTTCCCTCGGTGATGATGAGAGGGCATGTTTATAGTAAATATTTAGGTTGAAAAAAAAAAAAAATAAATAAAAGGGGGAACAAAACAAACCCTTAATACCCCAGCTTTTCTGTTCACTTTTTTCCCTTAACACTCTACACTTAACACAGCAGAGGTTTTGATTTTTTTTTTAAACAATTTTTTTGCTGCTGTTTCACAATTCTCCTTCTTCCCAACCCTCCCGTTTCAGGTGCGAAAAAAGAACATTCTCATTACGATTTCGAAACACATAAATAAACAACAAATGCTTTATCTTCAGAGATGATGACTTACAAGTTATTAAAAATATCGACTCTTGGACATAGCTGAGAGTATGAGAGAGAAGAAGACGGGGGAGAAAGACACAAATCGTTCTCTCCTTGTGTCTTTGTCCCCATACAAGTTTACTTTTTGTGGCTTTTTTTTTTTAATTTTTATATCGACCTTAGTTAGTTATTCTGATGATGTTAATTATTCATCAAAATGATATTCACAAACCAGCACTGATTTTGATCCCCCCAACAGCGATATTGGATCGTTTTGTATTATTATAGCTTTATATTATTTTTTATTTTTGGATTGGGGGAAGAGGGAGGAGGGAGAAAAAAAACAAAAAAAACAGTAAAAGATAAAAAAAAAATAGTAGTAAATAAAAAAATAACTTCACGGAATATTGTCCTCGAAGCGTCTCCTTTGGAAAAAAAAAAAAAACTAAAAAAAACAAGAGATTGTTTTTGTTTGGAGAATAAGAGAATAAAGAATAAAAATAATTAAAAAAAATATGTAGAGATTGACTTTTTCTCCAAACAGCGACTTTGGATTGAAGCGTCATACACGTTGGGAACACAAAAAAAAAAAAAAAAAAAAAAAAAAAAGTTGAGAATAGAATTCTTAATTTTATTATTTTTATTTTCGTTTTTTTTTTTTCCCCACGGAACCAACAACACTGTGCGCTCGTTCAGCGATCCCCTGCTGAGCTGAGGGGGAGTTACACGCGTATTGGAAGAAGAAAAAAAAAAAAAAAAAACCACCCCACCCAACCCAATTTAAAAAAAGAATACCACAACGCACTTTGGAACAGGCAATCAGTAATAAATGCGGGAAAAGTTTTTTTAATAAAAAAAAAAGAAATAACTACAAATGTGATCCTACGCTCCTATGCCACTCGCATCCACTCCAACCCTCACCGTTCCCATCCTACCTTCGCATTATAAATGATCTAACGTAATGATTTAGGCATTATTAACTGAATGACAACTTTTATTCTCTCGAGGTGAAAATCTTTTTCTTCTTTTTACAGATGTTTTGCAAGAGCTGTGTGATGTAACAATTAGTACTTTTCCAACTGTTATTTTATGTGGTCTCTCTTTCTTTTATATTATTGTAACTCATCAGGTTGAAAATATGGAAAGGCTCACATCGTTTGATGCCACTTCTTTTATAGATCTCAGCATCCTGCAGGGATTATCGATTACTGTAAAGGAGGCGTTGGTAGAACAGAAATCAGAACTGAAATCTGAACTTGATGAGACCAAGAACGTTTTCCATAACGAGATCGAAAAGTTGCGTATTGTGATGGAAAATAGAAAGTTCTCTCTACAGAGAAACACATCCAATCTTCTTGAAAAACAAACTTCTGAAAAAGTCTGTCGACGTCACTTCATAGTTCTTCTGAAGTTCACAAAGAGACAAATCCGACGTCGTCAAAGACATTACATCCAAACCCAAAATGAGAAGAAATTACTCAGATCGTACCTCTACAAGTTTACTCTCTTCCAAAAAATTGCCGTTACCAGGGCTCGAACTATGCGTTATTTATTAATAAAAGGAATGAGAGGATTACTTAGAGCAAGATACGACTCATGGACGCAACACAGAAGGAAAAAAGCTTTTGAAAAAAGTGAGAGGAGCCTGGCAGTACAAAGCGCAGTACACACAATGGCACATGGGAATCGATTACTTTTATTACAAAATAGATTTAATAGTTTACTGACGTCAGTTCATTCGTGTAGACTGCGCAAGCAACATAAATTAAAATCACATTCTCTTCTCGTTCAAAATGGTAAAATCTTGTGCCAGACTCACTTTGACACTTGGGTACGCTGGGGAAATGTTGTCCGCCTTTGGCGAGCACGTCGGAACTCTGCTCTTAACCACGTCCTCGTCTTGCAGCCCAAAACCGAGAATGCTGCACGACAGAAATACTCTCGTAAGCTCCGTCGGTGGGCAGAAATTCGCATACGTACCCGAGGTATGTTTATTGTTTAGTTTAGAGAGAGAGAGTCAAACCTTGTAATTCACACTGAGGGAATCCATTTTCGAAATGGAATTCAAATAATTATTTTAAACTTCTCAACTTTCCTTCGTATTCGAAATAAATAAAACCAACCAACAGAAAAAGAAGAAATTATATCAAAACTAGCTGAGCTAACTCTGAGATCGGATGCGAATGCAACGGAATCGTTGTTGGAATTGAAGCTCGGAACGGATTCTAGATTTAGTGAAGTGATATCAAAGTATGAAGTACTTGGATCACAAGTAGATGTTGGGTTGTCGTCTTTGAGTAGTACCAACAGTGTACTTAATAGAATGGTTGATAGACTGTTGTCAGTTGATGAACACCTCGATATTCTTCACAAAGAGAAAGTTTCTCGAACTGAAGTTGGTGTTTCTCGCAATGTGTCTCCTGAAAGAATGAGAACTACTTCTGTTCTTACTGATCCTTCTCTTCAAAAACAACGAACTACCTTTGTTGGTCCCTCAGGGATTATTTCCTCTGCTAAAGATGATGCCTCACTAAGAGTTCCTCACAATACTAATTTAAGACCTCGAACTCCTCCAATTAATCCTGACTTGGACTTATCAAGACAAACTCAAAAGGAAATCGACACACTCAGAGTTAGAGAACTTGAGAAGAAACTCGGTATTGGATATCATTTAAATACTCAATAGTGAACTGTTCTCTTTACTGTATTATTTGTTTAGAATATTTTTAATTTCCCTCTTCTGACTTCTGAAGGTTGTGATAGACTTAACTAACGTAGATATTGGTTTGTTGTTGGGTGGTTGAGTAGTTTTTTTAATTTAAAATTCGTTCTTTTGCAGTCCTTCTCACACTATGTCAATTTTGTTGTTTATTTTCAATAGCGTAACATTAACATTAACCTTAAATTAAATTATATTTCCAACTCTCCCTTGACAGGTATCACCCATCTACAAGACACTATTTTAAAGATGTCACAGCAGTTGTCACTCACACCGTCATATGTCTCAGGAGAGAGTTCAATGGGAAGTCTTGGACACAGTTCAGGATCAGAGAATGATCAATCATATGCGAGTACCACGAGTATGATTAGTAACACTGGAAAGAGAAATGGAAAACAGATGAGAAAGTCTTCCGAAAGTAAGATGAGTGTTGTCACTCCATGGTACCCACAGGGAATGGCTAAGTCTAAGTTAAAACTCGGTGATGAAATCGCTTCCTTGTTCAGCATGTTAAAGTTAACACCTGAGGAAACCAGCAGACGTCACATGGCGAGATCTACAATCCAAGAAGTACTTCAGAAGAACTGGCCTGAGGCAACAGTTAAGGTTTACGGATCATTCGCTTACGGCATGTCTCTCCCTCAATCATCTCTCGACTTAGTTTGTGAAGACTGCGAAAGTTTTGTTGAACTTCCTTCAATCCTTCGTCAGTTTGGAGAATCGCATGTTGAAATCGAAGGATTCACTTCTGATGAAGACACTGCATTCGCTCGTTTAAAGGTCGGCAGTGGTGTCACTGCAAACATCTCATTTGTGATTGGAAAGAGTAGCGCAAGAAAGTCTGTTGCAGAGATCAGAAGACTTGTAAAACAATTCCCTGCCTGTGATGAGGTTTACGCTGTAGTCAGACTTGTGTTACAACAGTCGAGATGTGGTGATGCTCGTCAGGGAGGATTATCATCCTACGCAGCGTTAGTGATGCTTCTTCACGCATGTTACAGATGTCAAACACCACATGACCCAGCACAGTTATTAATTGAGTTCTTTAAGATTTACGGTACTGGTTCAGGTCCAATGAATGAACCACTCTTTGTTGAAGATCCTCTCTGTCCTGAAAATGATGTTGCTGCTGGATGTGTTCGTATGGTTCAGATTCGTGCAATGTTTCAAAACTGCGCGATGACTCTTGAGAAGTGGTCTCTGGACAAGTGGGATGGATACAGAGGTCGCTCTCCACTCTCCAGTATTCTGGCTTACGATGGTCTCTGGGCTGGAAAGCGTTCTCTCTCAGATAAGTTCGTTAGTTAAAAACCGACTTCTGACGAACGTGGAGTAAAGAAGTCTAATTGATTGGGTGGCCATGTACCCCTCACGATGCTATTGTGGCCAGACTGGTATAGAGGGAAAAAAAAAAAACTAAAAAAAACTATAAAAAAAAAAATTAAAACCTTACACCCTTTTTTTTTTGGGTAACTATTAATCTTAAAAAAATCTGTTTTTTTTCCTTTTATTTATTTTTTTTTTTTTTTCCCGTTCTCTTTTTTTAGGTTTATGTGCATATGGGGGATTTCCTCGTATTTTTCCATGTTCTATTTGTTCATCGAACGAACGTTACATTTGAAGGAAGGTTTTTGCGGTAGCATGATATAATCCACGATGACTGAAGCTTTGCCTCGAAGGTTACTTGGGAAGTGACTTTGTTATCTTCTTTCATTAGTACGAGCATATATCGCAAAAAAAAAAAAAAAAAACAAAAAAAAAAAATGGAAAAAGAAAAAAAAAAATATGGTTGGCTGAAGTCAATAGACGTTGGACAAATGTTTGTTGCTGCCTCGATTTTTTTTTTTTTTTTTTCCCTTCAGAAACAAAAAAAAAAAAAAAAAAAAGAGAAGAGAAGAAAGCTATTTCTTTTTCATGAAAGGTAAACGTGTCCTGTTCAGTTGCGTCTTTTTAGTTGAAAAATGAAACGGCGCTTTTCTTTATAGATCATGTTGCTTGAACAGTTTCCCACTCGGAGGCAATATTTCTTCCACCGGAATGAGAAGGGGGAGGAACGCGTGAGTTGCTACACTATTTTGCTTTTGATTTATTTTTTCAAAATGGAGTGAGGGGCCTTCAATTGGCTTTTTAAACCAAATCCTTGTATCAACGAAGAGATCCCTGTTCTCTAGTTCCTTATTGTGAAGGACTAATGTGAAATGGAAACCAAGTGAATCAAATTTGAGCACGAGTGGGAATCATCGTTTGTCTTTTTTTTTTTTCCTCTTTCAATTATGTGCGTTATAGTTATTTATTATTCTTGCTTGAGTCCCTCAGCGAATTGAGTTTTTGGGTATTTTTGGTTTGTTTATTTTTCTTTTTTTTTATTTTTGTTCTTTTGCTCGCATCTCATTCATGCACTACAACTCTTTATCACGTATTACTTAACATTGAGTAGAGTGCGAATTCGGTGGAGCAATTATTGAATTTCAAATATGAAAATGAAATAACACCCACCTCAACGCTCTTGGAGTATTCTGAGGAATTTTTTATTTTTTATTATATTGTTTTATTTATGTGTTTGTTTTTCCTTTTTTTTTTTTGTTTTTTTAAAAAAAAAACAAGAAAAGAGGACTTATAAAAAAAAAAAAAAAAAAAAATTGATTTATTTTTTTCATTTCATACTTTCCCGTTCCCGTTCAATATTATTATTTTCTTTTTTTTTGTCATCTAAAAAAGCTTTTTATTTTCTGGCTGTTTGCTGATTACAAATTACATTCGTCGAACTTATCGTCTCTCTTCCTGTAGCAAATTAGTTTACTGATTTTATTTGTTATAACGAAAGGCTTTTAAAAAAAAAAAAAAAACAAAGTGAGTCGGTGCAAGAAAAAAAAACAAGAGTCTTGTGATTGTAAACCGTCTCAGGTGAGGAAGAAGAAGAAAAAACATTAAAATAAGAAAATTGATGATGAATAAACTAGGTCACATCGTTTGCAGAGCGCGTCTTTGTGCACTGCCATCAAGAACAGGTCTATTCATTGCGTTGTTTTTCCGCATTCTCTTCTTCCGCACGGATATGTTGTAGTGAGGAGAGGGGAATGGGAAAAAAAAAAAGAAAAAAAAAAGAATTCTTCTTTTCTATTATCCCCACTGCTGAAAAAAAAAAAAAAAAAATTACGTCGTCTCTCTTCACTATAGTTCGCCACTCCACTGCTAAATTATAGAAAAAAAACATTTTTTCTTTTCTTTCTTGTTCTTTGCTGTTCATTTGTGAATTGCAGTCCTCTCGATACGAATTCGTTTCGTATGTTTTTTTTCTTTTCAACAAAAGTAATTCTTGCGGTGAGAAAGCACTCTTAACCCCTCTTGACATCATCCGAGGGGAAGAAAATAAATCAATCAAAAATCCTCAAGAGAATTATTGATTGATTGCAGATAACTTTTTCTTCCGGCGTGCATGGAGGTTGGGAATTAAAGCAACAGCAATAGCAAAACTATTATTAATTATATTGCGCCACGATATTCTATTATTAAACAGGGAAAGTAGAACGGAACTATCCAAGAAAATGAAAGGAATTGTCAGGTTAAAAAAAACAAATATAAAAAAAAAATAACAGAAAAAAGCAAAACGTTTTCGTCGTTCCTGTGGCCGTGGAGTTTTCTTTCCTTCTTTATTCTTTATTCCAAACGTGTACGTTTTCTGTCAGTGGGATCCATAGCGAAGGAGGAGAAGAAAAAAAAGAAGAAAAAAAAAAAAAAAAAAAAAAACTGATTTATGATTTAATCTCTAAAATAGAGACAGGAAAGAGAAGTTAAGTTTTAAAAAATAAAAGATATTTCTACCCTCATTTTCTTAAAGCAAACTATTGTATGGTCATGATTGCCATAATCTGTCAGTCCTTATTCTACCCAAGGCAAATTTCCCCCCCCTCCTTTTTTTCCCTTTTTTCCCCTTTTTTGTTGAGTGTCCTCGCTCAAGAACGGGGGGAAAATAATGAAATTCTCTCTCAATTATAACGCGTGAAGTGATTTTATGTGTGTGTTCCCTTTTCTTCCCTTGATCCGTTCTTGTCTAAGTTATTTCTTCAACAGCGTGAAAGAGATTCACTTTCCGATTCATTATTCGGAGAGTATTCCACTTTCAGAAAACCGGGTATTAAAAAAAAAAAAAAAAAAAAAAATCCTACCCAGGTGTGGAAAGAAAGAAGTATTTGAGAGAGTTCCCCTACTTTCTTTTCGATTCCTATTTCTCAGTACGGGACAATAAATCCGGTTAAACGGTTTCTGTGCTCAAGAATAGATACAAAACAAAAAAAAACAAATAAGTTTTTGATAAGCTTGAAGAAAAAAAAAAAAAAAAAACATAGAAAGGAGGACGGCGGTTAAGTTCGCGGTTGTGTGGTACAACACAACTGATGATCAGGGTTTCCCCCCCTCTCCTTGTTTGTGTTTTTTTTAAAAAAAACTGCTGACGCTGTGTTTTGCTTTTCACCTCAACAAAGAGTCAACAGTTAGGCTCACATTCATTATAAGTGATGTGTCCCTTTAGCTTTCTTGGCTGTTATCGTATTGATTTGGTGTTGTCGTGATGGTACATTGTTGCAATAAAATTAATTAATTCTCCACCCTTATTAAATCCCCCCTTTTTTTAAACTAAATATTTGTGTGCGGTAAGCTTGTGTACCATAGTTCCCTTCTTTCTTTTCTCTTTCCTCCTTATTATATTATTATTGTGGTTTTGGGGACACAATTCTTGTTGTGATGAAGGTTCTTTTTTTTTTTTTTTTTTTAATTTTTTTCCCCCTCGTGGACATGGTGTTCCTTCTGGGGGAAAAGAAAAAAAAAAAAAAAAAAAAAAAAAAAAGGGTCAGCAACAAAATAAATAGAACAAATGATTGGAAAAATAAGAACAAAAGAAAGAATTAATCTCCCCCCTCATCCCGAGCATTTTTCGTACGTTGAAGCGCGTATAACATCAATTGATATCGTGCTTCCCGTGGGGCATCAATAGGTGAACGCAACACATTTGATTCTTTTTTAGTGAGGAAGCAGTTTTTTGATTTCCTATTTTTTTTTTTTTTTTTTTTTTGCTTTTTTTTGCAAATTGCTTTAAAAAAGAAAAAAAATAGAGTAGGATCCGGATTGACTGTTTTTTCCCCCCTTTTTTTTTTCGTTCTTTCCCTTTTTCTTCCATCCCTCTCACACTTATAATTTATTCCTGACCTTCTAATTTGGCGGCTCTTTATCGACTGACGGTCTCTACATGGCGCGAATATTTTCCTTTTTTCTACGTAAAAAGAAGCAGGAAAAAAAAAAAATGTATTATTTATCTAGTCATCATCTGCGATGTGTTTCTTTCCTCGCTTCTGAAAAAAGACTCCAAAGTAAAGGATAATTGCAGGTGATTCTGAGCTGATTTTCCCGCTGTCTTTATCCATGGTGGGAATTTCACTCGAAAAAAAAAGAAAATAACCAACGCAAAGAATGCTAACCGAGTAGTCATATTGCCTTTTGTAGGGTCTTTCTTCAGGAAGAAAAAAAAAACAACAACAAAAAAAAAGCAACAAAAAGCCATTGCTTCGAGTAACTTCTCTTTTTATCCAGTGGGTTGCCCCCGCTGGATTTGTAAGAAAGGTTTAACCTCCCCTCTTTTTTCTTTTCTTTTCCCCCTTTCCCATCCCGTGTCTGGTAGTTGTTAGGCCAGTGTGGAAAAAAAGAACCATAATCAAACGTAGAAATACTAAACAAAATAACCATCCCTTGCGAAACAACGGTCTCCACTACCAAAGGTGGTGGAGATCGGTTTGCGCTATCACCAGAAGGGAAAATATTATTAAAAAGTACCCAGCGTCAGCATAAGAAAAGAGAAAACTAAAAAAAAGAGAACGAAAAAAAAAAAAAAAAAAAAAAAAAATACTCATTCCCGCTTCTCCCCATTTCATCTCCCTTCCCTCTTTTCCCTGCTTTTCTTTTTTTTTTCAACATTTTCTTTTTTCCTTCCCAAATTAGACAGCCTGCCTGTTGGGTTGATCTTTTTAAAAGTATCGCTCACTTGAAGTTCTTAATTACATTGTTTTCCCCTCACAGAATCTATACGTGTGTGTGTGTTGTGTATGCGTAACGCAGATTGATTTTGTTACAAGTTGATAGTTTTCTTATGTTTTTTCCCATCAGAAAAAGAAAGAGAAGGAAAACATTTTACAAAATGGTTTCTGTAATGGAAACAGGACCCCCAGCTTTGTTGGAAGGAAATGCGAGTTCAGTGGGAGCGCCTTCAGCACCAACCGGGAGGGCGGAACCAAATGCTGTAGTGGCAGCAGTTGCTTCAGCCCCAAGTGGAACAGTTCAGGCCACAGTGTTGAGTGACGAGGTGATTATCGCAAAAGTATTTAGAGATGCTGATAATCGCCGTTTGATGAGCTCCGCTTGGAAGGTCACTCCCGAGTACTTTCGAGTGATAGGAAAGAAGGGGCTCGTTACGGATGTCGCCCCTGTTGGAACTGTTCGCATTGCATTCGAAGCTCCCTCTTACAGGGGAGGGTTGTGGTTTCCTGCTGGGGCGATTGCTCAATTCCTGCTACCGTCTGTTGGTCAGCAGCAACAACAACAACAACAACAACAACAACAACAACAACAACAACAGCAACAGCAAGCGGATATTTCTCAATTGATATCTCTCGTTTCAGGAGCACAACACTCTCTGTTGTCGAATACAATAATTGAATTAGTTAGAAGTTATCCTCAACTACTACAAACAGCTATTGAAAGATTACAATCTGGACAATCTCAACAACAACTGACTGGCTACAGTAGTAGGTCTGCTCTGTCTCATAGAGCTCAGTGGTCATCAACTCTTAGCGATCTTGGAACTGCTAGTCCTGCTGTGTCGTCACCAATAGTTAGCCCGAGTAGCATCAGAAGTGAAAGGAAAGGTTTGGATCCAAATAGTCCTCCGTTTAGAACTGCTAGAGGAACAGAACAGCAATCGCTTTTTAAAGTAGTTCCTCAGCCGCAAGAACTTCCTGCAGGTCTGGAGACACCTCCAAGACAGCCGAGTCCACAAACATCTGATCCGAGTGAGTTGGGACCTGCCAACACTCCAGTCATTAAATCGACATCTGCTCCTAAGTCACCAGATGAGGCTCCGTGGGATGGGATTTCTATAGTGAGTAAAGTTATTGATGATATATTTCAGAAGTAACTTCTGAAGTATACTTCTCGAGAATTTAATTTCTCGTGATAAACTTTTACGTAAGAAATGATGAAAAGGATGAAAATAAATATTAAAACTCTTGTTTCAATCTGACGAAAATTAAATTTTTCTTCAGTAAAGGTTGTTTTTAAAACGACTTTGAAAAAAAAAAAAAAAAAAAAAAAAAAAATCCACAAATTTAAAAACAGCAGCTCGGCTGTTGGCACTTTTTACACACTCTCTTGCTTTCAGTTGGCACCGAAGCTAATTTCTTTCTTTCATTTTATTTAATTTTTTGCATAAAGCACCTAGGCGGAAAAAGCTACGTTGTTTGATGTATTTTTTAGCGCACTACTTACACGTTCCAGATTCACTTTGCAATTTGGTGAAGGGTTTTCCCTTTACGTCGTTTATTTTATTTCTTTATTGTTTTTCGCCTGCCGGCGGCATTCTTACACGTTTCTTACTGGCTAGAGAAAGCCTTGTTTCACTCGTTTTTTTTCCCCTTCTCTTTTATCTTCAGCTGCTGTTATCACTAACTAACTAACGTTGGCCCTCCCTCGTCTAAAATTAATGATACTAACGTTGGCCCCCCCTCGTTCAATTCGAGTGCGTAAAATCGAACTTTAACACTTTCCTTGGCTCACAAAAAGAATTAGAGATCTGGTGAGCAAAAAAAAAAAAAAAAAAAAAAATTGCATTCCTTTCTAGGATCGTTTCTTGCTGGTTGTTTCTTATTTTCCTTTTGAATCAGCTCTCTATTTTATCTTTTTTAAAAACCTTACCCGATAGCCGTCAGAGAACGCTTCAACAAATTGGTATCATCCCAATCGCTGGTTCCCTCATTGAGTCTGTCTGCTGTATTGGTACCATGTGTTACAGATTCTTAGCTCCATCAAAGCAGCTTTCAAAGCTTCTTGTAGGTGAGGGATACTTTGTTATTGTTGCTTACAACTTGTTGGCAGTTTCATTCTTCAGTCTTATGTACGCATTCCACAGCTAAAGAGAGTTCACAAGGGTATGCTTCATTCGGTGTATTGTGTCTCACAGAATACACAGAAAGGAGAACAGATTGACTTTCTGATACCTGCCTGAGGTGAGAGTGGATATCTTTTCAAGTGTCTTGTGGACTCAGTTGAGGAATATTATCAATCTGACTAAATAAAAGACAGCTGGCCCCGCCTGAGGTGAGATGTTCTCTTTTCAGAGAGTTTGTTATGTTGTCTTTTGATGACAACTTGACAACTGTCGCAGATTGTAATGAGAGAGATCTCTGAAGTGATTCCTTTTCAGGAACTCTTCGAGAAGATTGCGTGTGGTAGCCTTGGTGTGGTAGTTTTGGTGTCGTTTCTTTGTTCTAATTGTAGACGTCGTACGGAATTAGTGTTCCTCATTTCTTACGTTAACTTTCCTCTTCGTGTGACATGTTTGTGTTGTTGTTTCCTCTTCTTCTGTTTTGCTGGTTGTCCACATGACATTTCCATTTCCTGTGTTTCTAGCAAACAATAAAAAGAAAAGAAAAAGAACAGAACAAGAAACTCTCGTAGTTGTAGTGGAATATCAGAAATAGGATTGACTCGACCCCATCAGACGGACACTTTCCTATTCATTGCTTTCCTTTTTTATTGAATGATATTATTTACACTTACCATCCAATCACATTAAGTGAGTAATTGCAAAAGAAAGAAGAAACATTTACCCTGCCTTTCTGCCCTCTCCCGCCTCCCTCTCAGAGTGAGTTGCTTGTGAAGATTTCTTTATGTTAATTTAATAATTGAATTCAACAGATAAGGCAGTATGGTATTTAATGATGTGGGTTCAAAGGTACAAATTAACGACAGGTTCATGAAGTGTTGTATGAAAGAAGGTGTTTGGATATCAGATGAAGGACTCATTCCTGATCACGAAATCGACATCATCAGAGATGAACTCTGCCATGGAATGGAGAGACGAGGTGCTCGTGAATTGCGATGGTTTGGAGCGAACTGGAAAGGACACGGCTCTCTTGTTCAAACTGATGAGATGCCAACAAAAACTCAACACATTGTTGATAAGATGTGTAAGAAAATTGGATTCCCAAAAATAACGGTGAGCACCCTTCACAAATACGACAAACATAAAGCAAAGGCTGGAACTAGTAATCAAATAGGTGAACATCAAGGAAGGAAAATAGCAATCGTTCCTCACACTGATGATAAACTTCTTTACGGAAATGGAGGAGTTGTTATGCTTCAGTTGAATGGATCAGCTGACGTGGTTATGTCAATGAGAGGAGAGTCGAGAAGTTCTGATGTTCTTTCTGTTGTTCATCGTCCTAAAGGAGCTCTCCTTGTTTGTGAAGGAGATGCATTTCTATCTCCATATCAACATTGTGTATTATGGCCTGAATCAACTTCTGATAGATACATGTACACACTCACTATGAGATCTCTTGCTCTACCTTGGTCACAACCATTAAAGAGTGAACTTCCTAAGAGTGGTCCTCCTAAAATATTCCAACGAATTACTGAAACCAATCCAACTACTTCATCAATAATCTCTCACCGAGTGAAGGAAAAGCAACGATACTCATCGAGTCCTGACAGAGATGATTATCATGTAAAGCGACCGAACAGACCAGTTCGAAGGGAACCTCCAAATATATTTGAGACACGAGAATCAGATAGAAGACCGCCACCTTTACGATTTGATAATGATGACCATCGCAACAGACGCGGTAGTCCTCCTCGGAGAGAGTTTCAAAAGAGGGAACCACAACAGCAATTTGAAAGACAATTCCGTGGACGTGATGATCGCAGCTGTGAAGGATTCAAGTCACCTCGCGATACTAAAGATGTTGAATCAGATCCTCCAAAAGAAGTTCCTGATTTCGGATACTCGAGACTGGACATTGATGAAGTAAAACTCATATACTCAAAGATGAAATCAGAATTAAATAACTTCAGAGAGGAATTCTACGAATCCAATAAAACTTACCCACGAACAAGTGAACTTTCACCATCTAAACTAATCCTTTTCCAAAAGTGTCAGGAGCTACATAGACTTACTAGCAAAGCCCGTCGCGAAAAGAGGGAGAGAAAACATCGCAAGAAGAATGCTCAACGCGGTAGTTCAGTCGGATCATATTCTCGTTCTCAAAGTCGAGAGCGAAAACAAAAGCGAGAGAAGCATTCTAAAAAGGAGAAGAAGCATAAAAAGGAAAAGCGCGACAAGAAGGAAAAGCGTCGAAACCACAGCAGAGGAAGAACCAGAAGTTACTCGAGTGGGTACGTCAGCAGGTAATTAATGAGAGGAATGAACTGATATTTAAACTTCCTGTTGACTGCACTGTAATCCTCAATAATAATAGTACTCAACGGCTGAGAGAGTTCTACTCAACTAGAGTTCGATTGTTTGATTGAAATCTGTTGAACTGCTGACCTGATCGTTGTGACAGCAGCAATGTAATCGACAGCAATACAAACCAACGTTTTTACCCTCCAGTGGGAGGGGTTTTTAAAAAGCTTGGATGATAAAAGTGAAGAAGGAAAAAAAAAAAAAAAAAAAAAAACGAGTAAAGCAGCGAAGGCTCAATCAACTTGTTTGTTTGTTTTGTTACGTCAACGGCGTCACCCATTATCAAAGGGGGGTATTAAAAAAAAAACAAAAAAAAACAAAAAACAAAGAAGTGTGGTATTTATTGTTACAGAACACCCCAGTCAGTCAGTCAGTCAGTCAGTCAGTCACCCTTCCCGTTCCCAAGGTGGTCGTTAAGTTATTTTAGTTGTATTGACTTACTTTAAAAAAAAAAAAAAAAAGATTACATGTTGACATTGCAGCTGAACGATTCTGTTTGAAAGTTTATTATTTATCTTATCTTTTAATCTATTTCATTTTAGCGTATTTCACAATGCCATCTCGACCATGTTCCTATTTGTGCTGTTCTTCACTCTGATATTTATAACATCAGCTGGTAATGTGATTGAGGAAATAGTAACCCTTCCATGGGAAGAAGTTGGTTCTGAAAGTGACTGCATTTGGGTTGTTGAGTTTTTTCATCCGGAGTGTGGAGGATGCAGGGCTTTGGCAGGACCGTTTAAAGAAACAGCAAAAAAGATTAGAGATGATGAGTTGGGATGTCGGATTGCGAGTATAAATTGTAAACTCCATCCAGAGACATGTCATCGACATGGAGTACTCGACTACCCTACTTTACGAGTCTGGGGAACAGATAGAAATCTGCCACAACCAAATGTTGTTGTTCCTGATTTGGATTCTGCCTTCGCAAACCCTCAAGAACAGCCACCTAAAGTACTTCTTTATAATAACATTAGAGAAGTCTGTTCTAACTACAATAGTGAAAAGACTCTTCAGAAATGTCAGGCTGAAATCAGAACAGCGAACCATCATTTAACCATTGACACTCCAGCTCCTCTCATTAACATCAACGGTTCTGATGTCGTTTGGGTTTCAGATCTACGCCACGCGTTGTTTGTCGCCCTCACATCTGAAAGGTTGACAAATGAGAACGAAGCCATCGCGAGTAACAGCGCTCTAGTAGATCTTCACAAATTAGCGACCGTTGCATTTCCCGACCGAGAAACCCGTTTGCAATTACACAAAAGAAAGTTTTTAACAACCGAAGAAAAGATAAAATCACAACTCTCACCCGCATCACCCGAGTGGATTGGTTGTCAGGGATCTAAACCTGTATACAGAGGACTACCATGTGCGTTGTGGCAGTTATTTCATGCTTTGACTATTGGTTGTCATGTTAACCCAAATTGTAGATCTACAGAATATTGTCCTCTCAAAGTAATAAAGAATTGGGTACTTCACTACTATAATTGTAAGGTCTGCAGAACACACTTTGCTGCAGGTACAGTTGGATGGAAACCTGAGTATTTGAGTACTTCTGAGAGTGTTATTCTTCTTTGGAAGTTTCATAATGAAGTAAATAAAAGACTGTCTAGAGACTCAACTGAAGATCCGTTTCATTTAAAAGTTGAGTTCCCTTCTCGCAGTCGATGTCTTTATTGTTATATTGGAGATCACGTTGATAATTTAAAACTACTTCAATTTTTAAAAAAATTCTACTTATCAACAAGTGATGTGTTTGAAGACTTGCCTGTTCCATTAGACTCCAGTAGTATTGTTTTAGACGTTGGAAGTCTTCCTCAGATGCCTCTTCTTCCTCTTGATACGGAACAGTCAATAAATACATCATCTCAACTTATGTTTCTCTTTGTTGGATTGTTTTTATTGGTAGTCGGAATGTACTACAGTAAACAATTAATCATCAGATACAAAAGATTTATGATGGGTTTGTCAAAAAGGAAGGGAATCTACACTCCAGACAGTAATATGTCAATGGTTTAATTTGTAAAAAAAAAAAAAAAAAAAAAAAGAAGAAGAAGAGATATTTTGTGAGGAGACGGTATCCTGCAACCTGCTGCCAAATACTCTCCCACACCTCAACTCAGTTAGTAAGTTGGTTTGGTTTTACCCCAAAGAAAGAGAGAAAGAAAACAAATAAAACAAAAGGAGATCCATCCTTTGAAAAAATTATTGTTTTGTACTTTTATTGAAATGAATGGAAGAAAGAAAAAAAAGGGAAAAAAAAAGAAAAAAAAACGATTTGAGGGCTAACCTTTGCCAAGAATGAGAACCGAGTGTGAGGTAGTTGTCAACGGCAAGCGGGCGATGTTCGATTTGTGATTTGTTACTACGTAGCAGTCAATAGTAAAGATGATTGTTCACAGGAATGGTTTGGAGTATTATGATTACTTTTAAGTTGTTCTTTTTATAGACACTCACCACATCAATAACATGTTCCACCAACTCTTACTCACCGTATTGATAATCTCTCTATCTGGAGCAGAAGGCGCTAAGCCGAGTATTAAGAAGCTCGCTGAGTTAGGTACCAACTTGGGTACCGTTGCCAATGGAAACGAAGGACAGAAACGGAGAAAGGGAAAGAAGGAATTTGTTTGTAGCAAGGACTGCCTTGCCAAGGATTGCAAGGTTTGTGTCCTCCTCACTTAAAGTCGTTATTATAATCTGCGTTGATTCCGAAATAAAATAAAATAAAATAAAATAAAACAAAACAGGCAGCTCTCACCCTCCGTTGGGGAGCATACTGTGGTATTGGCCACTCAGGATGTCCGGGAGTCAAGCCGTGTGATGACTACGATGCTTGCTGTCAAAAACACGACCTCTGTGTTGATAAAGACGGAGGGATAATGGATGCTGATGTATGTTATCTTAATGTGAGGTACGTCTCTTGTCTTTTATAAAAAAATAAAACAATAATCTTCAGTGCCACACTGCTTTGAAAGATTGTCTCCAGCAAGCTCTAAAGGACAAAAAGGAACCTTGGTCGAGGGAATGTGAAGCAGCAGATCTCGTGAAGACAATGTCTCAGGGAATGGATATCGCTAACATGTTCAGTCAGGGACTGGCTGGTGCTTTGGGTGGAGGTCGTCACAAGCACAAGATGGAGAGGAAGAACAGAGGAAACAATAAGAAAGAGAACAGCTCTGATAAGAAAGAAAAGAAAGAGAACAACTCTGATAAGAAAGAGAACAACTCTGATAAGAAAGTGAACAACCCTGATGAGAAAGTGAGCAACTCTGATAAGAAAGAGAACAACTCTGATAAGAAAGTGAACAACCCTGATGAGAAAGTGAACAACTCTGATAACAAAGAGAACAACTCTGATAACAAAGTGAACACCTCTGATAACAAAGAGAACAACACTGATAACGAAGAGAACACCTCTGATAAGAAAGAGAACAACACTGAGCTGTAATGGTAGTTCACATGATTTGATTTAATTAGTTCTTAAGAAAGAATTATTGTTCTCATTCACTTCGAATAGCGGCCACTGAATTCCCTTAAGTGAGAATCTCTTCGCGTTCCCTTTTATATACTTGTTGTCAACTGACTTTTGTTTACTTCGAATTACTAACGGCGGCCTACAGTTTTTGTGCAAACAACAAAAACTATTATTTCTTCTTACTATTCGTTCTGTTGATTTGTGATCGCGACAACCATTTCAGAATATGACTCCTCTGTAAATGGAGCTTGTTTTCCCTTCTTATTATTATTATTATTTTTTTTTTTTTTTGGATTATCTTTTTTGTTATTGTGTCGCTCTACTGAGGAAGTTCCATCGTTGGACCGGAAGGCGTCCGACAAAAAGACTCTCCTCTCTTCAAAAAGTACTTTTGTTTGCTTGGATCTGAGTAAAAGGAAAAGCTCCTTTTTTTTTTGCACCGACGAAGTCGGAGAAGAAACTATTCAGATTAAGAGCCGTTTATTTATGCCCGTGTGCCGGTAATACTGTCTGCGATCAACTAAATATGAGGCTGCTTATCTGAATAGTCTTTCTTCTTTTATTTTTTATTTTAATTCTCAGCCTATCGAACTCGATCAACAGTAGAAACTGTTTCCCTTTTTCAATTCAAGCAAGAGGTGGTATTTATACTACTTTCTGGTTGGGCATCTTATTTATTATTATCCCCATCCTTAAAATGATAATTACTATCACGAGCATGAGAAGCAGAAAAACGGAGACAGAGAACAGTACTTTCTATATCTCAGATAAACTGAACCATTTTACTTTAAAACACAACAAGGTATTATTATATCACATTATGGCAGACAAGCCTGTTGACAGGGAGTTAGTGAAGAGAGATGGTGTTTCAGGAGTTGCAGCGCAAGCACTCGGTAGAATTTTGAACGCAAAGACTCAAGCAGGACCGATTCGATACAAAACAAAGTCTGGAATGGAATTCTGTACCATCGACTACCTCGCTGTTGAGATCACATCACCAGCAACTATTCAGGATATGGTCGCTCCTTTATTAGGAGCTGGTAAGGTTACTCATGGATCTACTAGACATAGTTTATTAGGATGGAATGTCATTGTTGATATTTCTGAGAACAGAGCTCAGACTATGGCTTTACCACAGCGAATGGATCAAATCGCTAGTTGTCTGCAAAAGGAACACGTTCCACTTAACAAAACCGTCTACCTTTCAATCTACACTGGTGTAACATATGAGGTATGTGTTGTTACTGTTGTTGAATTGTTTTCTTATGTGACTCATTTAATCCAATCACAATACAGATGAACATGGTGGGTATTATGAAACAAGTAACTCACTCTCTTGATCGCTTCCACCCAGTCCTTCTCTGCCTTAAGGATCTCTCAGCGATTAGTACTTGGGCACAAGGGTTTAATATTATGCAACAACAAAAGGCTCAGAGTAAAGTAAACACTAAAGTATCAGCCAAGGTATCAGTTAAGGGGAAAGGAAGTAAAGGAACCAAAGGAGGTAAGGGAGCAAGAGGAACAGGAGCAAAGGCGAATAATAAAATAGTACAACAGGCGATGGTAACCCGAGGCCGAGGCCGTGGTGGTAAGGGTTCCGTACAGCAGGTAGACACCGGTCGTGTTGCTGGTTCGTCTGGCAAGGGAGGTAAGAAAGGAAAGGGAAAGGGTGGTAAAACTACTGTTGCCGACGGCTTGACAAGAAAGTATGTTTTTTTTTTTTTTTTCAAAACCAAAGTAAATACTTAAAACTTAAAAGCCATCAATCAATCAAACTACAAACAGAGTCAACCGCAGTGGTGTTGTTCAATTCAATAGGATGTCTCCTTATTAGTCTGGTCTGCTGCTCTCGGTCTGCGCTCAGTGTTTTTTCTTTTTTTTTGCTTCCCTCAGATGGGAAACACAAAAAAAAAAAATAAATAAAATGAATTAATGTTTTTAACAGTAAGGAAAACAAGGTTTTGGTGTCAGTCAGGAAAAAAAAATTAAAAAAAAAAAAAAAAAAAAACAATGTCACTGTTCCTTTTGATAATACCAGAGTTTTTAAAAATACAAAGCCAAAAAAAAAAAAAAAAAAAAAAAAAAAGTATGGTGGCCCAGCGGTTAACAACAACAACAAAAAAATGTAGTAGTGTTTTTTTATTTTATTTTTTGGTTTCAATTCCGTTGAGAATAGTGTTCGGTTTTTCCGTTCGAATTGCACAACAACCTTCCAACACTCGACGGTGTTATTGTTTGAAATTATTATTATTCAAAAATAAAAAACTCTTCAGGAAGACATCTCACCAAAAAAGGGATCAAAATGAACCTCTAGTTTATCTCATCGTATCGTGATTTGATATTCACATTAACTTCCTTCTTTTAGAAAGTCAGCAGCAACATGTCGCAGGCTGATAAGGAACAGCCAGCAGATGTTCAGGAAGAGGATGAGAAGGAGAATACACCTCCGGATTCGAAGAGCGATGAAAATAATGTAAAAATAAAGAAACCTGTCCTTTGTGAACCAGATAGAAAATCAGTGAAGAGACTGATGATTATGAAAATGCAGTTGGTGAACTTCAAGTCATATGCAGGTGAGAACACAATCGGACCATTTCATAAAAAGTTCTCAGCCATCTTAGGACCGAATGGAAGTGGTAAAAGTAACGTCATCGACGCGATGCTCTTCGTCTTTGGGAAGAAAGCAAAACAAATTCGACTCGACAAAATCGGATCCCTTGTTCACAAATCAGATGCTCATCCGAATCTTAAAACAGGTAAAGTCTGCGTCTACTTCCAAGAAATCATCGACTATGAAGACTCTGACGATGCTTTCGATCCAATTATTGGAACTGAGTTAGCCGTCTCACGATCCTGCACGACAGAAGGAACATCTCATTATTATGTTAATAATAAAAAGGTTACATACAGAGAAGTTATTGCTTTATTAAAAGAAAAGGGAATTGATTTAGACCACAACCGATTCTTAATATTACAAGGAGAAGTAGAACAGATCTCATTAATGAAACCCAAAGCAGTATCCGATACGGAAGATGGTTTACTCGAATACATCGAAGACATTATTGGAACTCAACATTACAAACCAAAGATCGAATCCGGAACT
The DNA here is from genome assembly GCA_964019425.1 of Flectonema sp. DT1601. Lineage (NCBI taxonomy): Eukaryota > Euglenozoa > Diplonemea > Diplonemida > Diplonemidae > Flectonema > Flectonema sp. DT1601. Next base: position 1,322,679 of record OZ025797.1, read on the forward strand.
ACAAAAGTCGACAAACTAACTGAAGAAAGAGAAACACTCTCTGACAGATATACGACTGCTGTTAAAGATCGCGACTCTCTTGCTGGAGCAAAGTCTGAAGCTGAAGAATACCTCCGACTTGAGGTCAGAATTAGTAAAGAAAGAGCGATTTATATTCAACTTCGACTTTGTTCTCTTCTTGAGGAACTCGATAAGAAAAAGAAAGAAGTTTCTTATCTCCAACAACAACTCGATGAAGAAACTGAAAAATCTTCCGAAACAAAAAAAACGCTTTCAGAGATGGAATCGGAGTCTAAAAGTGAAAAGAAGAAATGGGACCAACTTATTAAACAATTTGAGAAAGTTCAATCGGAGTACCGAAAGTTGGATACCAATTCTGCAGAACACCAAACTAATTTAAAACACGCTGCTGCGACACATGACAGACTCAGAAATGCATATAAAAAGGCATCTTCAGAAGTTGCAAAAACAGAAAAACAGATCGAAACAGCGACCCATCAACTAGCCGCCAACAGTAAAGAATTGACGTCGCTTCTCAAAGACTTGGAGGTCGACGAAGAGGAGTTTGATCGTCAAACAGATGATCTTCAGGAGAAATTAAAACCTCTTCGTGAACGACATGAGAAGATGCAGCAAGCTATTCAACCTTTTAATGAGTTGGTTTCTAAAGCAGAAGAAGACCTAAAGAATGCTGAGAGTGAAAAGAAATTAATCTCCACAGCAGACGAGAGTGTTCAGTTAAAACTCAAAGAGGAACAACGTCGTAGAGCAGAACGTGGTAATCGAATCACCCGAATGGAAGAAGATTTGAAAAACAACAAACGTGAACTCAAAGAAAGACTCTCAAACCTTGAAAGCGATCAACAGAAACTCAAAACAGCTGAAAAAGCCCTCCCAGAAGTCCGAGCTCGTGAAAAGGAACTCCTCGGAAGTGTTGAAGCCCTTAAGAAGCAAGCACAAGATGCGGGTTCAGAAAACGCTGTTCAAAAAGCGTTAAAAAGACTAAAACAACAAGGAGGACTTGATGGCTACTATGGAAGGTTAGGTGACTTGGGTGCTATTGATGATCGCTATGGAGTTGCTGTTAACACAGCAGCTGGAGCTCAACTAAATACACTCGTAGTCGATAATGAAGCGACTGGTAAAAAGATATTACAATACCTCAAGGATAACAATACGGGAAGAGCAACTGTTCTTCTTCTTGATTTACAACATCAACACTACGGTAGAGTTATTAATCAAGAATTCAATCAAGGTCATGGTCTACAAAGATTATTTGATTTGATTAGACCAGCTCATGAAAGGTTTGCACCTGCTTTCTACTTCGCTGTTCGCGACACGTTAGTAGCACCGGACATGGACAAAGCAACAGAGATCGCCTATCAGAGGGTTTGTATTTTCTGTTTACCAAAAAAACTTATTACTATCATAAAAACATAACAAACAAATCAACCCCAGGGACTAAGACACAAACCACGTGTTGTAACATTAGGTGGAGAACTAATTGAAATGTCTGGTACGATGACTGGAGGAGGTAAACAAGCTCAAGGTGGTGGTATGAAATCATTTCAAGTCTCACCAACTCTCAGAGAGGATTTGATTAAACATCAGAAGTCACTTGAGCAAGCTTCAGCAGATGATCGTCAGCTCTCGAATACTATCGCCAGTCTTAAGGATAAAGTATTCACATCAACAGCAAAGGTTAAAGAACTCCAATCCATTATTAGATCAAAAGAACACGAACTCAACCATCTCCACCAGGAAGTATCAAATATCGAGAAGGCTCTCACATCACTACAACAAGAAGTTCATGTTGCTGAGCAAAACCAGCGAAAAGAAGCCGCTCGGATTAAAGAACTCGAAACAAAATGTGAGCAATGCTGTAAGGCTCTGGAACAAGCTCGTTTTAATAAAAAAGATCAGGACGATCAACTGGCTCTGCTGAGACTTGAAATGGATCGAGTTGGTGGAAGTAAATACACAAAACTGAAGGAAAGTATCCGACACAGAAAGGATAGAGTCGAAGAGCTTGAAAAATCAAACACTGAGAACTCAGCCACCGCAGCATCGTGTAAAAAACACTTGGCATCAAAGAAGAAAAAAGTTGAAACTACCGAGCGAGAAGCCGCAAAAGCGAAGGAAACACTCGCAGCTCTGAAGTCTGAAGATGTCGAAGAAGATGATCGCATTGAAAGTCTCAAAGAACAACTCGCGTCGATAAAAGAAGATGTTGAGGAGGCGAAAAAAAAAGTTGAAAAGATCGATAAAAAGAAAGATAAATTCAAAACCCACATCAACAATGCGAAAGCAGCAGAAGTTAAACTTGAACATTCATTTCAATTGGCAAACACGGAATTCCAAAATATGAAATCTCAAAAAAAGAAATTAAACGAAACTCTTCAGGGAATTGATTCCGCAATTCAGAAAAGTATCATCGACTACGGAGTCACCATATTAAATGAGAAGAAGGATGTCAGCAATCCGACGACGTTCGATCCGAAAAAGTTTACTGCGCAGGTTCCAACTGAGTCGCTTGAAAAGTATAAAGCTGCTGAAGTCAAAGGACAGATCCAAATACTTGAGGAGACTCAACGAAAACTAAAACCAAACATCAAAGCTCTCGAAGAGTATCAAGAGAAGCACAAGATTGTTGAAGAAAGAGCTTCAGACTTAAACAGAGTTTCAGAAACAAGAAACACCGCACAGTGCGCTGTTGAAGCTCTCAGAAAGGCAAGACATGATGAATTCATGAGCGGGTTTTCAGGGATCACTTTAAAATTAAAAGAAATGTATCAAATGTTAACCTTAGGAGGTGATGCTGACTTAGAACTAGTTGACAGCTACGATCCTTTTGTTGAAGGAATTCAATTTTCTGTACGACCACCAAAGAAGTCTTGGAAACATATTTCCAACTTATCTGGTGGTGAGAAGACTTTATCATCACTCGCTCTGGTCTTCGCTCTTCATCATTTCAAACCAACACCATTTTATGTCATGGATGAGATTGATGCGGCGTTGGATTTTAAGAATGTTGTATGTACCCTGTTCCTTGTTATCCTCTTTGGTTGTTGTTGTTCTCTTTTTTGATTTATTAATTTTACTAAAAAAAATAACAAAACAGTCGATCGTTGCCAACTACGTAAAGTCCGCAGCCAGTAACGCTCAATTTATTATAATCTCACTGAGAGATCACATGTTTGATTTAGCGAACAGATTAATTGGAATTTCGAAGGTTGAGAATTGCACGCAAACAGCAGCACTGAACCCCAGCAGCTATCCGATTACTTTAGAGATGGCTGAGACACAAACAGTTCCTGGGAAGGCTGTCACAGAACCGATAGTACCTGCACCTGTGTATGATTTAATTTACTTATTATTGTTGTTGTTGTTGTCAGAGAAGAACAAAATAACAAAACAAACCAAAACAGTAAACGTCCCCGCGACGATTCTTCAAAACCTATCAAAGTTCAGAAGGCAGTAGAAGTAGTACATTAGAGTTTTCTTTTAACTACTTTCAGTCGATCTCCTCATTGCTTTAAGCGATTTGTTTGTGGGAGTTCTTTAGATTCATTTTCTTTTATAAAATCTTTTTGCTACCGACCTTACTTTCTTTTTTTTTCTTTTCTATTCAAAGTTAGATTATTCCTCTTATTTAGTATCCACTGTCCCAATACCCTTCCAAGACCCTCCTCACTTCGTGGTCGTCACTACTGTGAGGAGTTTGTTTCCCTTAATAAAATTTGTGTTTGCAGCACAAGGTGTGGATGTCAAAAACAAACACGTTGCCGCGTTTTTTTCTTCTTCTTTTTTGAATATTTCCTATATTACCGACTTCTGTGATTGAGCATTTTAGAGCACACACACAAAAAAAAAAAAAAAAAAAAAAACAAAGAAAATAAGATAAAAACCTGCCTGAATGCACTACTTAGATTATGACATACGAATTGTAATTTGATGAAGTTGAGAGTTCTTATTATTTATTATTCTTCTCGATCAGAACACACTTGATAATCCATCTCTCTAAATTAATAACAAATATTTTATCTCAAAGTAATTATTTTTATATTGTTCAGGCCAACTCGTCCCCCCCTTTCAACCCTTTCTAACGATGTATTGAACTATTGATTTGAAAGGATAACACAATGAGTAGGTACAGCAGGGATCGGAATAGTGCTTTTCGGGGGAAGACCCTCACCAGGATATTGGTATTCTGCCTCGGAGTTATTTTTGCTGTCGGGGCGAATACTGTCATACCAAATGAGAGTGACCTCTTAGTGGCTGATAAAGAAACTGCTGAGAGACTAGGATTTCAAGAAAAGATTTACAGAGGTGAAGATGGTGACTTCTTAGTTGAGTTTATTAGCAACAGAAGTGCGAAATGTATGGACAGCTCGATTACGGTACCTGGTGAGCGTACTTGGGATTTAATTCTGAGAGGGGTGTTGTATTTGGTTGCTTTACTTTACACCTTCTTAGGGATCGCAATCGTTAGTGATATCTTCATGTCTTCAATTGAAAAGATAACGGCTGCTAAGACTGTAGTCAAAGTAAACGAAGATGGAACCAGTCACACGATAACAGTAGTCGTATGGAATGAGACTGTTGCTAACTTAACGCTGATGGCTTTAGGAAGTTCTGCTCCTGAAATCTTAATGGCTTGCATTGAGACCATTCAGACAATGGAAGATCCTCTCCCAGGTGAGTTAGGTGCGAGTACCATTGTTGGTTCTGCGGCATTCAATTTATTTGTGATTACTGGCGTGTGTGTTTACTACGCATCTGAACCAAAGAAAGTTAAAGAAGTTGGAGTATTTCTAGTGACTTCAACTGCTTCAATGTTCGCCTACTTTTGGATGATTGTGACCCTCGTGATCTGGACGCCAGATGTGGTTACAATAGAAGAAGGTGTTCTCACGTTGTTATTCTTTCCTTTGTTAGTAATGATTGCTTTCTTTCAAGACAGAGGATGGTTTCGCAAGGGTACCAACACTCCAGTTGAACAAAAGATCGTCTCAGCTCAGATAGACGCTGGGCAAATGGACCGCGAAAACATACAACAACTGTGGCGTACGATGAAGAGAGAAGGTCTACAGCTTTCTGAAGAATCTGAACTCGAAGAGCTTCAGCTTCTGGTCAGAGCAAAGGAATTAGAAAAACAACAACTAAAAGCTGGACTACACGCAGCTCATTGGAGCCGTGCTCAATATCGAATGAATGCAATTCGTCACTTGGCTAAGAAACCTTGTTTTATTGAACACAAGTCTGGTAGAGAAAAACAAATACTCGAACAGCAATCAATTGTCTCTCCGAGTAATGATCAAATAGTTCGTGTTGACAGTCGGGATAATACAAAAGATCTGAAATCGGACAACATTGAAATGAGAAAGCGGAGCTGCACAAATACTTTTCAAAAACTCGGCAGCAACGCGACAGTAATTGAATGGTCTTCAGCAACTTATTCAGTTGTTGAGAATGAAGGAAGAGTTAAGTTAGCTATCACCAGGTCTGGTAACCTTGACGAAACCTCAACAGTGAAATACCACACGAAGTCAGGAACAGCTCTCCCTGTTGTAAAATATGAAGAAGCTGAAGGAACAATTGTCTTTGATCCTCACGAGCTCCGTAAAGATGTTTATGTTTCTGTGATTGATGACAAACAATATCAAGAAGATCAGTATTTCTTTGTTGTGTTAGACAATCCAAGCTTAGCAGTTCTTGGAGAAAAGAGAAAAGCAGAAGTGACAATAATCGATGATGACTTACCAGGTAAAATAGAATTCTTAAAACCATACTACTGCTTCCCTGAGAGTTGTGGTGTTGCAATTATTACTTTAGTCAGAAGACATGGATCAGATGGTAAGGTCTCAGTAAGAGTTTCTCCAACTGACGGAACTGCCACAAACAACAAAGACTTTGAATTCACTGAAGGAAGAGCAGAATTTGAACACGAAGAGACGATGGCAACAATCGCAATTCCAATCACTGATGACAGTTCTTATGAAAAGAATGAAACTTTTCAACTTACAATTGACGACCCACAAGGTGGAGCACTAATCGGAAGAGTTCAACAATGTCAAATTAGTATCTTAAATGACGATGGTGTTACACAACTAATTGATACCGTGATGGGTAAGTTAGCAACTGCTAAGGCTAACATGCAAGACAAGATGGAATCATCATCGTGGGCTCAGTTATTCCGCGACGCCGTCACTTTGGCTGCGGAAGAAGATGAAGAATTGAGTTCGCTGGATTACGCTCTGCACTTCTTAACAATATTCTGGAAAGTTATCTTCGCATTCATTCCTCCGACGTCATATGCTGGAGGTTGGGCAACTTTCGTCTGCGCTCTTCTTTTCATTGGAATGATAGTCGTGTTTGTAGCTGAGTGCGCGACTTTGTTTGGATGTGTTTGTGGTCTTCCTGATCCAATCACTGCAATTACTTTTGTAGCACTCGGCACATCCCTCCCAGACCTGTTCGCAAGTAAGACTGCTGTCGATGAGGAAGACTACGCTGACGCTGCTATTGGTAACATTACTGGTTCTAATAGTGTTAACGTCTTCTTAGGATTGGGACTCCCTTGGGTAATAGCTTCGATATACAAATCATCTAAGGGAGATACGTACAACTACCCTGCGGGATCTTTATCCTTCAGTGTTATTATATTTCTAATTTGTGCCGTGCTGTGTCTCTCAGCCTTGGCGTTGAATAGGAAGCTGTACGGTGGGGAGTTAGGAGGTCCAAACAAAGCAATAATCTGTGGCTTCATGTGCAGCTTATGGTTTGTTTATGTGATCATGTCTTCACTTAAAGAGAAAGGTAAATTATAAATCTAAGCTCGGAGGTGTGTAACTCGTTTCTTTTAACTTTCAATCAAAAAGGAAGAAATAAATAAAATAATAAAAACAGCTGCTGCTAACCACTCACTTGAATTAATAAAATCTTGTTGCTCACTTATCGCGTGGTGATTGTATGTGAGACACTTATCTCTTTGTCACTACTTGAAGGTCGTGTTGGTTTCATTGCGATAATCTTTTAAGCAAAACAGGAGTAGGAGCGACGTTCTTTTTGATTCCCACCTCTCTCGTTTCCAAAGGAGTGTTTTGTTTAAGTTTCACCCTCTGAGAGCAATCAACTACAATAGTAAGCTACTGGTATCACCCACACGTTACACACAAAACTACATCACTCTCTTGTTGTTGTCATCTGAGAAGGGAAGTACTTGTAGTTGAAATGTCTGTCAGTAATAAATGTATATTTTCGTTTACCTGTTTCTCTCTCTCCTTTTTGTTTTCCCGATCACTGATTCTCCTCTCCCTCCCAACAAGTTACCTCCCACGTGTTCTATACCGACTGAAGTAGGAGACTGAATGGCTGCTCAGATGTCCCCCCACAATTGGGTTGCACCGCCAATTCCACTCGGATTCAGGCTCGCTGTTCCTGTTACTTATTGTTAAGGGAACAGGGGAAAAAAAAAAAGAAAAAAAGTTCTTCCAGTTCTTCAAATAATCTTTGACCTAATAATCTCTGCCTATGTTTTTCCAAAAGTTTTTTTTCTTCACTTCATGTGTACCTGGCTGTTTATTTGGTTCCCCTTTTACAACATTAGAGAGAAGAAGTTACTACGTTACGTAGTGTCCACTCTCTAAATTAAAAGGAAGAAGCCATAATTGACATCCGTCCTCTTCACCTATTTTCCCCTCTCTGTTAATCCCATCCATAGTTAGGAACAGTTTTTACAGACCGTCTTCGATCCTTTATTTCTGAAGAGTGTTAGGAAGTCGTAGCAACGAACTTCAGAACATTCTCATTCTCTTTTGTTTTCATTCATACGAGAGCAGGCAGGAAGACACACCTCACAACACTCATACGCCCGGAGTGTGAAGTGATAGTTTAGTTGTAATCATTTCTTTCTTGAGCTTTGCTTAGCTCATATTCGCTGGAGGGCTTCCCTCTCGTTCCTCCCATTCTTATTTACAATGAGGTGTGAACGATGTTACCTTTCCAGGGACCATCATCACACTGTAGAAATGAATAAACACGACGGTGAACCAGGAGGGCAGCAAAAAAAAGAAAAGTTAAGAAAATTGGGCAGCTTGCAGAAAGTGAAAACATCCTCCGCCCCACTCAAATGTTTGTTGGAATTTAAGAAAAAGAAAGCAAAGAGGGAGATTTCAATTTATATTTTTCATTTTTTTTAAAAAATATATTTTTGCTTTTATTTTATTTTCAACTTGTCCGTCATGACGACGAGAAGTCGAGAAGTTAGCCAACTCATCAGAAGGAAAATTGAAGTTGCAAACTTCTGAAATCGCTTGTTGAAAGCTGTACAAGTAGCAGGTAGGGAATGCTGCCAATTCTCTTTCTTCCCCTCAGTTTGCAAATACATGGCAACTGGTGTGAGGGAATAGTGGCGACGTTCTTCCTACACCTAACTCTTACTCAGTAAGGGTTACCCTTATTTTTCATCTTCTTCTTTTGCACTTTCCTCTCTGCAAAAAAAAAAACAAAAAGTAAAAAAAAAAAAAAAAAAAAACCCTTTAATTTTTATTTTTCCCTTTTATTATTAATATTTATTTACCCGCACCGTCATCTCACCCTTTTTTTTTCTTTTCTTCTTTTTTACAAGAGCCTCAGGGCAGAATTGTAAATTGTTTCCCACCTTTTACTTTATTTCTAACAGGGGTATTTATAAAAAAAAAAAAAAAAAAAACTGTTTTTATGTTTCAAAAGTTAGATTGTTAGAAGTAAGCAGTTCCTTAATCAAATTCAAAAAAAATAAAAATAAAATAAAATAAGATGCAAATAACGCATCAAGTGACTGTGCCTATTAGCGGGTCAGATATCTGTGGCGTAGAAGGCGGTCATTCAGGTGAGTATTTAGTAGTCAAAAGAAGGGACAGTGAAGATGATGTATTTCCTTTAAGAAAAGGATGTTCAGGATTAAAGATAAAAAGTGAAGCCCTTTGTGTAGTCCCAACTAATGATTCTTGCAATGAATCAGTTGTGATTTCTTTTATTAAAACAGAAATAGTAAATCAACTAAAAGTTGTTAGTCATAGAATGTGTGATAAGGTTTGGGTCAATCAGTCAATTCACTTTTTACCATTTTCAAATAATTACTTGTCCTCGAGTTCTGACTCTCCATCTCTTCTAACGATCAGAAACACACCTCAGTTTGAGGTGGCAGAAATCTCTTTAAAAAGCTCTTTCAGATTCCTCTGTCTGATTTCTGAAGGAACAGCTACCGTCTTTGAAGTTGTATTTGGAAACGATCCCGAGCCGGGCGGGTTACTAAAATTAAAATGGCAGGTCGCATCATCAGATATTCAACCTTACAGTTCTTCACCTGCAGTTTTAACTCCAAAATATCTCACGATTGGTATTCAAAATGATGTTCTCGTTTCGTATGTCACAAACGACAGGACGAAGAGTGGACGTCATTCGATCGACACGGCAGATAATTTTAAACAACTAGTGGCGTTGGCGAATAATAAAATACTTGCTTTGACTTCGTCAGGGCTGCTGTTCATCCTCAGCCTCTCGATGCCGTTTTGTGCTGCTCCTTCTGTTCTGCAAGTCATCCCTCCAACGGAATCAAGAGTCACACAAATAGCAGCATTTCCAACCTTCTTGGAGCCGTTTGTTCACACGTGGAATTGTTTGGGTGCTTTCGGTTGCAGTGACGGGGTGTGTGATTTTCATGTTATTTTTTTTATATTTATTTGGAAAAACTGATCATTATTACCTTCAGTTACAAATCTCAAGAAGCACCACACAAAAACACAACCAGACGATATCTTATTGCCAACTAGGAAGATTACTATCATCTGCGGGTAAACTAACTCGTACTAAAGTTAGTAACGATGTTAATGTTCTCTACGGAGACAGTTCACAAGATAGTGCGAAAGCTTCCATCACAGCAGAGCAGGTTGCTTATATCGGATCGGAAGTAAACTTCATATCGATGGTTCCCCCTCAGGCGATATTTATTGTTGCTAATGATCCACCTCGTTTATTGATGTCTGTACTTCCTATTCCATCGTAGTCTACTCTACCTGAGATACAGGTCATTGTTTATTAGACAGTAGAGAGACAAACTCTTGAGTTGCAAAACATAGACGTGTTTGCATATTTGTAGATTATCGCAGCGTTTATTTTTGTGAAACGCAAGGCAGTCGATCGTTTGCATCGCAGCAACTGCAACCATCTGAACGACAGCTCTGGTTGTCGTGAAAGAAGTTTACCGTCAGATTACTGTTTCGACTTTACCTTCTTCCTACAGCAGTGAAACTATTGTAGTCGCGTTGAAGATGTTTGTTTTGTTCGTAGGATATTAGGATATGATATGAGATGTTATTTTAATTTATTATTCCACAGCAACCAACCTTTTCTAAAATGAGAGAAATCGTTTCCATCCAGGCCGGTCAGTGCGGTAACCAGATCGGTTCAAAGTTCTGGGAAGTCGTATCTGATGAGCACGGAGTTGACCCAACTGGTACCTACCAGGGAGACTCCGACCTTCAGTTGGAGCGTATCAACGTCTACTTCAACGAGGCCACTGGAGGAAGATACGTCCCAAGAGCTGTCCTAATGGACCTTGAACCAGGTACCATGGACTCCGTTAGAGCTGGACCATACGGACAGATCTTCCGTCCTGACAACTTCGTCTTCGGACAGACCGGAGCCGGTAACAACTGGGCCAAGGGTCACTACACTGAGGGAGCTGAACTTATCGACAGCGTCCTCGACGTCTGCAGAAAGGAGGCTGAGAGCTGTGACTGCCTTCAGGGATTCCAGTTGGCTCACTCCCTCGGAGGAGGTACCGGATCCGGTATGGGAACTCTTTTGATCTCAAAATTGAGAGAGGAGTACCCAGACAGAATGATGCTTACCTTCTCTGTTATTCCATCACCAAAGGTATCTGACACCGTTGTTGAGCCATATAACGCAACCCTCTCCATCCATCAGTTGGTTGAGAACGCTGATGAGTGCGTCATGATTGATAACGAGGCTCTGTACGACATCTGCTTCCGTACCCTGAAGTTGACCACTCCAACCTTCGGAGACTTGAACCACTTGGTGTCAGCTGTCATGTCTGGAGTTACCTGCTGCCTCAGATTCCCTGGTCAGTTGAACTCTGACTTGAGAAAGTTGGCCGTCAACTTGATTCCGTTCCCACGTCTTCACTTCTTCTTGGTCGGATTCGCTCCTCTCACTTCAAGAGGATCCCAGCAGTACCGTGCCTTGACTGTTCCTGAGCTTACTCAGCAGTCATTCGACGCCAAGAACATGATGTGCGCATCTGACCCACGTCACGGAAGATACTTGACCGCCTCCCAGTTGTTCAGAGGAAGAGTATCCACCAAGGAAGTTGATGAGCAGATGTTGAACGTCCAGAACAAGAACAGCAGCTACTTCGTTGAGTGGATCCCAAACAACATCAAGTCGTCAATCTGTGACATCCCTCCAAAGGGATTGAAGATGTCGACCTGCTTCGTTGGAAACAACACCTGCATTCAGGAGATGTTTAAGAGAGTCTCTGAGCAGTTCACTGCTATGTTCAGAAGAAAGGCGTTCCTCCACTGGTACACTGGTGAAGGTATGTTGTATTCCTCTTTTTGTTTTTAAATGTAGTCAATATTCCCGAGAGCTTCCTGCTATTGCGGAAAGAAGAAAACAAAACACGCCAATCACAGGTATGGACGAGATGGAGTTCACTGAGGCCGAGTCGAACATGAACGACTTGGTATCTGAATACCAGCAGTACCAGGACGCCACCGTTGAGGAGGAGGGTGAGTTCGACGAAGAGGAGGGTGAGGGTGAGCAGTACTAGGCATCCCTTAATGGCTAAAAAACAACTTCCTCTCTTCCCTTCTCCGCAGCCCTGAAAATGGTCTAAAAAGCTGCTTGTAATGTGAGCAATTAAAAATAAACTTTTCGTTGCCCCTCATTGCAAGTTTGATGTACATCGTTCTCTCTCTTCTCATTTAGGATTTGCGTGAAATGTGAATTCGTATCCCAATTCCCTTCTCATTGTGTAGAACCCATTTTCCTTAAAAAAAAAGAATCATCAAAAAAAATAAATAAATTCGCGTGTTAAAGTCGGAATCGTCCAGAGTTTCGAGTTCGGAAGGACAAGACCGTTTATAAATTAAACAAAAGTAAGAACTGTTGAAACTCTCGGTCTTCTGTTTTTAAAATGAAAGGACGCGCGAATAATGTGGGGAGTTAGATTTCCTTTTGTTTGTTAATCGGTGGTTTGGAAGGAAAAAAAAAAAAAAAAAAAGAAACGAAAATTAGTTTTCTTTTTCTTTTTCCTTTTCTTTTTTTTTCCTCCAACACCGAGTCCAGACACAAAAGATTTCAAAAACAAACTCACCAAAACTTTACTTTTTTTTTTATTTTTACGATTTACTTGCTTGTGAATAAGTAAAGTATTTCGTGCTCGTTATATTTTATGTCACATCAGCAAGCGATGTTATTATTACTCAATTCACTGTCAGTATCGCTAAAAGATGATCAGAGAAGTTGATTTCTATTCAAAACCTGTTGGCACCCAACATGGAGATGTGGGCGCAGGCAACGGAGAACATTATTATTACCCTTCTGGGCCTTCATGTCTTTATTAATTCGATTATTTTTTACTGTCAGGTGACCAGCCGACACAGACAAACCATGAAGGCTGCGTTAAGGTTAATACCGTTGGCAGTCATAATAATATTTTATGTGATGTACGTCGGGTCTTCATCAGGTCCTGAGAAGAGCTTTCCTGTTTCAATTCCTTCGCGTGTTGTTGAAGAGAAGAGAACAGCAACTCTATCACCTACTCCACTACCACGTACATCACCACCGAAACCAGTACCAACACCGTCACCGACGGAGGGAGTTTGGAGAGAACCTCAAAGATGTAACTCCGACAGTATGTGTGCTCCAAATATCTTCGCTATCTCAGCTGTGAGCGGAGGAGTTGGAACTCTTTTAGACGTACTGACAGGAGGAGGTTTTCGTTTGAATGTCACTCTGCCATCATACAAAGTCCCATTTTGGGGAGAAACCTACAACTCCAACACCTTCAACAGTACAATGCGTCATATGGGACTCAGTTCTTATTGTGCTTTATTCAAGAAAGGACTTGGGACTTATGGTTTAGATTATTCTGATCAATATTTAACTACTTCAGGGACACCTGAAGATATTTATTATCATATTCCTAGTGCGAAGATTATTATTATTTTATCTGATCCTGCAATCAGAGTTCTGTCTCACAGAGCTGTCTTTCCTTTTACTTTAATGTCACAAAAGAAACGAAGCCTCCTTCCAACTGATGATATTCTCAAAGACATCTCTCGATACAAGTCTTGTATGTTATCAAAACCGAAGGGTCCTATTTTAGATTATCGATCCTTGTGTCGGCAGAAAAGTTTTCTCTTCAGCAGTTTTTACAGCGAATCCATCCGTCGGTGGTGGCGCGTATTTGATCAAAAGAATGTCTTAGTGTTGTATGAGAATGATTTAAAAAGAGAAAGCAATCGAACTCTTCTGGAAGGTATGAAACAATTTATTGGTGTCGGTGACACTGATGTCTATTTTAACGGATCTTATCGAAAGGATACCGTCGTTGATAAGATTGTTGCTGAAAATGGAGAACTTCTCAATGAACTTTATCATTTATTCTCTGAGGAAACTAATGTTTTGGAAACCATGCTTGGATCGACTCCTCCTTGGAAACATCTTATAGCAGATGAAAGTGATTATAAAAACAGAAGTATTTTTTCATCGTGGTTAGACGCTACTAATCAGATCAAAGAAAGTACGACGACTGTAACAACAAGTCTCCCACAATATGAGATCAAAACTCCGATATTAGAACCGACTCGTGAGACTTCACAATGTGATTATAATGAATTAAGAAATAACTCATTCCCATCTGTGTTCTTATTGGGATCTCAAAAGTGTGCGACGTCAACTTTATCTTCGATATTAAAACTTCATCCACAACTGTTTACAACTATTCACAAAGAAGTTCAATGGTTTGCGACTGGTTATGGTCCAAGTGACGCTCCTTGGCATCAACACCACTTAGAGAAAAGAAGTCTCGGAACCAATTGGTACCAAGATCAGTTCAAAGCTACAAAAACAGACTCATTAAAACTCGGTATTGACTGCAGTGCTAACTACATGTCCTCTTTCGGTGCCGCTGATGAAGTTTCTGAATTGCTTCCAAAGGGAGTAAAATTAATTATTTCTCTTTGCGATCCGGTTCAAAGAGCATACAGCATGTTTAGAATGTGGTCATCACAAGCTGTTTACGCGAGAGGTTATCCAATCGGAAATAGATATGATTTTCTAATTAAAAAAAACAAAAGTGATCCGTTCTACGCTGCAGTACAAGCAGAGGCCGCAGACTACGTTTATTGTATCGAAAACGGTCCTTATAATATGTTTGGATCCGAGTACTCGACTACAGAATATTGTGAGTCTCGTTCAGTACTTCTTCATAGAGGACTTTATGTTCGTCATCTTCAGAGATGGATCAAGAGATTTGGTTCGTCGAATACGTTGGTGTTGTTCAAATCCGAAATTGCTTCCTCTCCTCTTTCTGTTCTTCGCAAAGTTGAGAAGTTTCTCTGTTTGGATGAAGTACCTGAGTCGTCAATCGATTCTGTAAAACTTCATTCTCATCACAACGTTGATCCTTTTGACTGTAATCAATTGAAGTCTAAGATTAAAGGAACAGTTGAGTGTAGTGGAAACCATTGGGATGATCTATCAAAAACTGTACGTCAAGGAATCTCTCCTGAAGCAATGGACTTTCTCGAATCTTTTTACAAGTGTGAAGAAGGAGATCTTCGCAATTTATTACAAATGGACGAGCTACCCGGCTGGCGGGATCAAAAGAAGTAATTTATTTGTTGAATCGAAATATTCAAATTCAAAGCTCTCTCACGTATCACTTGATGGTTCTTTATTACAATCAAATCAAGTGAAAATAGTTCAGTCTTCTGTCTCCATCCGATATCCTGTTGCACACTGAACGGTTTAATTAAACGACGTTTTTCTTTTTTTTTTTTTTGTTTTGTTTTGTTGAAATCTTTCTATATTCTCAAAGAAGAACAAGTGAGAAAAACAAATGAAAATAGAACTTATTTATTGAACTGTCATCTATTCAAGAGATTTTCTTTTTATGTATTTGTTCTCATGGAAAATAGGGAGAAAATGACTCGGTGGCTATAGAACTACCGTAAGCAAGTATTCAGAAGTACGGAATCTGTGATTAGTTAGGCAGCTGGAGCACCTTCTCCCCAACCCTCTTGACCGTCAGCTAATCAAACTATTAATTACTATTTTCTGTCAAAGTTAATTATAATAAATGTTAGGTGTCGGAGGTCAATAAACTGGATTCGTACTTCAGACAATAATTTTCATAAGTTGAAGGGTCTCATTAAAACTTTATATTCTCAAATCAGTTATTAAAATGAACCCCAACGGCTGCTCGGAAGCCATGGTGCTCCCAAGGAAGATGCCCTCAGAGGACACTTGCTGGGCATTAGCACCAAGGGAATACCGGTCTGGGGGTGGCTGTGCAGCGGAGCTGAGGATAGAATGCCAGCGAGTCTTCTGTGAGTGTGTTGGGGAAAATGAAACTTGCGAAGTGATGGAATCGTGTGCGGGTAAGATGTACAAATGTATCGACACGTGGAAGGGGTTCACTCCAGAGTGCTCAACGTACATGGGATGTGTTAGAGATAACAGAAATATATACGTCGACTGGAAATCCTGCATCAGAAGTATGGCACCGACCACGTCGTGTGACGTTGTTTCAATGTGCGGAGGGACCATATTGGCTGGAGAGAAACCAGTTCCACGGCAGTTGGAATTTGCTATTCTGATGGTCCTCGCAATTGGTTTGACATCAGCCGTGTGGTTGCTATCGAGGAGAAGTAGGATGGCCATAACTCACCACACCAGAGGAAGACTTAGGGTAGCTTTCTCACCACCTTCACATCCGCAATCTGCTGAAGAAACACCTCCACCGCCACCAATAATTGTCGCTGATCAGATATTTTCATGTTGTTGCTGCCGTTCAACTTCAGGTGGTGATCTGGTTCACTCGATTGTGATTCCATGCGGATGTGGTTTGTGTTTGAAGTGTTCCCCTTCGACGGATAAGCCGATGAAAGTCTGCCCGTCGTGTGGAGATGACGGAGAAGGAGGTGTCTCAATGCAGATTACATTATTAAGTGACCTGATGGCTTCTAGAATGAATAATTCAGAGTTTGGGAGTTGCGAAGACCTTGACGATGCCTGTCGTATCCTTCCAAACAGACCTTCTTCAAGAGATTGTGTTGTTTGTTTTGATGCTCCAACATCAGTAGCGTTCCTCCCATGTAAACATCTGGCTTCATGTCATCCCTGTGCGCTTAAGATATGTAATGGGAAAGCAGAGTGTCACATATGTCGTGAGCCAATAGTGGCGTCGATTGAGTTGTCGGCACTCGCTTCTCGGGAAGTTGCGAACCCACTTTGTAGTTCTCCAGCTTCTCCAACTTCACCAATTTCAATTGATGTTCTCATTGAAGAAGAAGTGGTGGCTGAGAATAATAAGTCTTTGGATTGAATGACTTCATCAGAAGTTCTACAGACTGCTATTACTTTAATCCCCACCTCTATCCCGTAGTGAAACAAATAAATGGTGTGCAGCATCCTTATTCTTCTGAAGGGACTTGCGATCTGCCTACCGAAGGGACAGAGAGAGATACAGCGATTCATCATAGCGTAACTCCAACACGCACTCTTGTTCAATACTGAATCTGACTGTCATGGTCATTATTTATTTTGTGTTTTTATTCTTTTTGTTGTTACAATTTGTTATCAAAAATACTCCGGAAAGTTTTTTGATTGCACCTGTGATCACCTGTGTTCGTGTTTCTAGTTAGCTTCTAATAAAAATATAAGTTTTGTTTATTTTTTAAGGATCTTTTTTTTCTTCCTTCCGTTGCTGTACTATTCCGATTGTGGGGATTTTATTTGTCCAAAATTGGAAATCTGTCGGAGTTGTCTCCTCCGATGGATTGCAGATCGTCGTTTTTCAGAACAAAAGAAATGTACCGAGAACTATCTGACTGTTGTTCTCAGCCGCATCTCAAACTATTAAAAAAGAGCACAGAAAATGTAATCACGGAGTTCAGCAACAAACTGTACTTGTACATTAATTGCTTTCGATTGTTTACATAAGAAGTGTTTTGTTTGTCTTTCCTGAAGAGATATTCCCAAAATGGACTTTGGTCAGTTTTGAATAAAAAAAATGGAGTACCTTTTCCGTTTTCCCCCTTTTTTTTTTCTTCTTTTTTCAGTATTTTGTAATCGGTTTTCTGGTTTTTGTGCGTTTCTTCATTGCTGTTGCTTTTGAGGTTTTCTTAGACTTCGGTAGTTGTACCAATTTAGTGACTTTCTGAGGGGGCTGAAATTCGTGTTCAGCAGCAACACAACTGCGAGGAGGAGTTTGACGTTGCAGAAATGATTCTCTGAATTACTTCGTTTTGTTTCAACAAATCTTATTAAATCAGGTCTGCTAACAAATAATAATAATAATAATAATAATAATATGAAAATCGCTTTCCTGTTGTCGATAGTCGCTGTGTCCTCAGCGGGTGATTGTTCTCAGTACCATTCTGCTGCAGCCTGCAATGAATGTAAGGAAATGAACGGAATGTGTGTGCAGGTTGTCGACCCCTGCGCAAGTAAAACTGATTGCGGGTCTTCACCAGAATGTCATCTTATGGGAGGAGGATGTATGTCGAATAACAGTCCTTGTCATGGTCAACAAGATTGTTTAAGTTGTATATGGGATGCTGGTGTTTGCAAATCAAATAATGAAATCTGTTCCTCTGCCACAACCGAAGCAACCTGTTTGAGTTGTCACAAACCGGGGACGATGTGTATGTCAAAATCTGATCCCTGCAATGGAATGACGTGCATAAACATGGCTGGCTGTACTCTCGATAATGGAGTCTGCAAGCAAGTAACTGATCCGTGCATGTCTGCTAAGTATTGTGGAGACTGCTCCTGGAACAGTAATTTCGGAGGGTCCTGTCAAGTGAAGCCGCAGTCACTCTCATCATGCTCTGGAAATAATGAACTTCACTGCAGAGATTGTGAGATGTCAAACAACAAGTGCAGTAGTAAGAAGGATCCTTGTACAGGTATGGAACACCACTGCGCGATGATGTCACCAGTCGGAATGTGCAAAATGGAAAACTCTATTTGTGTTCTCGCGGCAGATCCTTGCGAGTCGTCAGGTCACTGCGGCAGCTGTTCGTGGGAGAGCTCTACGAGAGTTTGTGTTACAACTGACTCACATGTAACAGATAGCTGTTCATTAAATAAAAAAGAAGGAACTTGTTTATCCTGTCATCAGATGTCAGGTATTTGTATGTCTAATACTGACTCTTGTAATGGAATGGAATCTCACTGCAGTTCGATGGCAAACTGCGAAATGAAAAACGGAAGGTGTACAATGATTAGTGACCCGTGTGAAGCATCAACGTACTGTGGTGGGTGCACATGGAAAGAAGGAAAGTGTGAGAAATCTACCGGACATACAACAACAGCGCATGTCGACCACTCACAACACTTCAGTAAGTCTGGTCAGATGGTGATGACGTTCTTCGATTCTCATGATGTCGTTTTGTTGTGGAAAGAAATTGACATCACCAGCAAGGGACACTACACTCTCGCCATCTTGATTGTGTTCTTCCTTTCGATGTTTGTTATGTTGTTAAAGGATTACGTATCCCATCACAACGATCATCACTTAGCCATCAGAATGGTACTCATGTTGGTTGCGATAACTTTAAGTAATTTAGTGATGTTGATTGTGATGATTATGAACGTTGGTCTTTTTATTTCCGTAATGTTCGGATCTACTATCGGATTTGGTATCGTTGAGTATAAGAAGATAAGAGAAAAAAGAAGAATTGGAGAAAAGGATGTCGAGTGCGGATCAAAAGCCCAAACACAACCCGCTGAAGCTGACGGGCATACAGAATGTCATTACCCTTGACTTGTTCTCTTTAGAAGAAGCCTTGGAGGTCGGAAAAAAAAGATTTTCCTTTTTTGTGTTTTTTTATTATTTGTCAAACAATTAAACATCCTCTTCGATTCTTAAATACGATTACCCTACTTTATGCTCGCCTGATATTTTCAATTTTGGTTGGCGATTTGTTTCTTAATGTAAGGGGGTGTGGCAGCGTCCTGCCCAATCCCAGCATACCTTTTTTTTATTTTTAGTAGAAATTTTATGAGACAATTTTATGGAAATAAAAAAAAGATAATGTCAATCTTTTTAACGTCTGCCCTCTTCCCTTCTCATCCCCCTCTCGTCAACTATAACAAATATTGTATTGTAGTCATTAATAAGTGATGCTTGTGATTGCAATTCGATTATTGTTGTCTCGTTGATTTTATTAACCCAACTCGTCAATTAAAAAAACAGTTGTGAAAGCATCTCTAATTATTAGTTTTCTTTTCTTTTCTTTTTCCCTTTTGAAGACAATAGTCTTAAAACAGATTCAATACCTAGAATAGGATCAGGTTTATTCTTGTTTCCTATGCCAGGTGTGGATAAACCTGAGAGTGTGAACAGTCTCTGATTTACGTCGGTTATTGTATGTGTTTTCATGAAAGGTTTTTACTTTTTCCCATTTTATATTTTTTTCATATTCATTCTCAGAAGAAAAGAGTTGATGTTTTGTTTACTTTATGGAATTTCGTTTTTTTTTTATTCTGGTCACGCACAAAAAAAAAGAAAGCGTGTATGAATTTTCGATGGCGGTGTGGCCATTCAACATTAACTGTTGCGTGTAACGCGTGCAGAAATGTGTCTCGGTGAATGCACCTGAATCTGAAGACCCACGTTGTGATTATGAGAACCAACGTCGGTACCAACTGATAGGTCCCGTTGGGATAGTATTGCTGTTTTCGGAGGGGGGCTATTAATTTCTGCTGAAATGTTGTAGCAGCCAATCAGCAAACACACAAATTTCCTTTTTGTTTTTTTTATAATATTTATGTTATTCGTCCCTCCCTTTAAACAACTGATTGATACATATTAAATAATAATAACATTACATCATCTAAGGAATGATGAAACCATGAGAACCAGCGAGGGCTGGTCCCTACGGTGAATTTTCTTCTCGTTGGCCGATTTTCCCACGATCACCTCCACAAGCAAACAACAACAAAATTATAAATAAATAGAAAACCCTGACTTCCCCCTTCTAAACCAATCTCCTCTTTCTCGAACGCAATTACTCGCAATATTTTGACCGGTCGATATGCTGTTTTAATCCACAAGCACTTCACTTCTTCTTTTTTACTGTAATGAGTTCGAGAAGCCGTCTGGTGATTGATACCTCTAATTGCCGTTGGTTGTGTATTTTTCCTTTTTTAAGATGCGAAAGAAATTCTTCCAATTTTTGGGAAGAATTTCGTATCTGCGTCCTGCCCCACTCAGGGGATTTGATGAATTTGTTTTGGTTTTCTTTTTTTAATATAAATATAGCGCCTTGACAATTCGCCTTCGGTGAATCTGTTGTTTGCATTTGCAATTTCTCGATATATACGAAAAGTTCTGTTAATTTGTTATTATTTATCTTCTGCTCAGATGTGATAATAATGCTTCGTGGTAAGGCAAGAGGCCCTCGATTTCGTCTTTCGGGATGGAAAGCTGGGATTACAATAATATCATTGTTGTTACTAATGTATCCATTGTTGATGTTCGTTAGTAGTCGAGAGTGTGACTTGCGAAGATTAGTTCTCAGAAGATGGGAAGAAAACCTGCAGCTGAGTGTGATTCAGGCGTATAATCAAACTGAAGTGAGTGACTACAAACACATCAACCCACTTTTAAAAATTAAAAACACGGCGAGGAAGAAGAAGAGAAAATCAGCAGCCTGGAGTAGCTCACCAAAACTAACGACACCTTTCAACTCAACGCTGTGGACTTTTAATAATGCGATTCCCGAAGAGACACTTTCAATGTGGGATGGACAGTCTTCGTGTAGTGGCCCGCATTCTATTCTTTCTAATAAGTTTCCCATCGGAAAATACAGCGGAGTGTTGCTTCCGTTTCTCCACAGCAACTTCTCTCAAGCGCTTGTCGGAAGGCATGCTGCTCAGCACATCAAACTCGCTCTGAACTTTTTGTTGATATTCTCACGTTCGGATTCAATGAAGATTGGGTTTAATTCTCTCGCTGCTGGTGCCAGTGTGAATCATTTACACTTCCAATTCTGGTCAATTCCTATCAAGTTACCTGTCGAATTGGCGAAATGTGAAAGGATTTGGAATAATAAAGGTGTCTTTTTTTTTCGTTCCTACCATCTCATACCTTCCTTCGTCCTGAGGTTTGCACCTTCACTTGTAAGTCACGCTGCTTCTTTAATCTCTCCAGTTGTTAGTTGGCTGACGAATAATAACATTCCTTTTAATTTATTAATGGCCCAGGATTTCGATGTCCCAACCAGTCGATCAATTGGATTGTATTTGATGCCGCGACAACCAACTTCATCGTCGTCAATGATTGCGTCTGTACTTCCGCCTGGGTTTCCGGAAATATCTGGTCTTGTTATCGCTACTGACAGTGAGACATTTGAACAACTGAGTAGTGAACTTGTCATCAGCCACTACAAGGCAGAGCTTGCCCAGCCAAAGGAAGTGTTGCGGAGCATTTTTAAAGAATTTGACAAAGTGCGGACTTTCTGAGGTTAACATTTGGGATCCTCGCTGGGCCTCAGATATTTAATGGCGCACTTCGTATTTGTTTCATTTTTCGTTCCGCCAATCCGTGAAGGAACTACATCAATATTCAGACACCAGTGAAGGAGTCCCTGGAATCAGGTCTGCTTTGGGCTGGAAAGCTAGATCACTTTTTTATTCACCCCCAGTAAGTACTCAAATAATGCAGCTTTTTGTGACCTACCCGCACCACTGTGTTAGCTACTGCTGTTACTGATTCCCTTGTGAGAGACGTTCTAGCGACTGGTGGGATGTTGATCCGAAGCTGAACTCTCGTTCACTGGTGATGCCTTTGTACGATTTCTCTTCACGTTCAACCAGCTTGGGGTGACTGCGGCATAGTTTAGTTTATGGCAGATGTAACTTTATCTTTATTTTTCAGATTTCAACAGCCATGCACACAATGAAGAGTACGTTGATCTACGCAGCCGCAGCATTCACTCTGACTAGTGCAACGTTTTCAGAAATATCCAGCACCACATTTGTTGGAGAAGGAAAACAAATTTTCGGATCAACGTACTCAATTGGTCAAGTAAAGCACACGAGTGTTATATCCGCAGGGACTGGAGGGAATGTGGTAGTAGAGGCTGTGTTTCCATCACAGAATCCAGTGACAAAAGACTTGTCGTTGGTTATGACTCACGGAGCAACTGAGATATTTGATCATTATCAGAAGGGAATCTTTAGTTTTGCCTGTCAAGGTGCCGCAGGTGTGCAAGCACACGTGAGAAACCCCCCGTCAATCAGGACCAGTGGACACTACCAAATGCCTGCTGGTCAAGAGTGCCGGTCAATTTTCTTATCTTACGCAATGATGAGTGGAATTAGACAAGCGATACTCTACATGGGTGGAACCCACTTCTCGTGTATTCAGTGGTCGAGTCTGAGCCAACCTATTTTTCAGGGAGACGTGTTCCTTAACGGCAGGGTAGCTCAAAAGGTTGTATCTCTGCATCTTGACTACTCTTTTGTATCCTGTGGAACAGACGGTCTTGTTGTTATTTCACACTCTGATGTCAGTAATCCAACCATTGTTAGTGAGTTGGGTCCATCTCAAGGATTGAATTGTGACTTCAGAGACATAATTGTTAAAGACGACCGACTGATCATAGCAAACGGAGCTCACGGAATTAGGATTTACGATATAACTAACCCGTCTACACCGGTACTTGTTGGTGACTATGCAGGTTTTCATCACGCACCGATCACTTCGGTATTAGTTCCGGCCAGACCAAATGACATTTCTAATTACCGTCTTGTCGCTGCAGCACCAGGAGATAGATTATACATAATGGATTACAACACACTTGCGATTATTGAAGACGATGTGCAATTCTCTGATGTTGAAAAACTTGCGTCCAACAACGCTCAGACAAATAGCAACTTTCCATCTCACAATGGTCGTCTTCGCTTCTCTGCTATCGGTGGAAATACTTTCAAGAACATCCTGTGGGATAATACCGTTATTGTTCCTCCAGTACCTGCAGGTTGTGATCCTGTTAAGGTATCTGGTGTTGTTGTATCTGGTCAGGTGGCAGGCAAGACCATGCCTTTGAATGGCGGAGTTACTCTCGAAGAAATCCCAAACTTTCTTGTTGGTTCAGAGCTTTATGCCCCAACTCTACCTGTTGCTTCTTCTACTGATATTGTATTAGAATGCTGTGGGAGTTCTACGTGTGAATTCTTCATCACTGTATTCAGATGTGCTCATTGTCCATCATCAACATCTGACCTCCCAGGTATTCTGTTGTCTGGATTGTGGGAAGCTGGATCTTGTTCACCAAAGTTTAGTGTGAACTCTGGAACTGAATTATTTGGAATGGTCTCTTTTCACAAACAGCTTCAACCTGGTGAAGTACTTCCTCTTCCACCAACTGCTTTGGATACTCGTTTCATGGCCATCTTCAAACTTGATTCGGTAACTCAACCATGGTGTCCTGCAGCTGGTACTTCATTTGTTGGTGCTCAGCCGCCATGCACCTGTCCGCAGTAAGCATGAATCATTTTGAAATAGCTTTTGTTATTTTCTTAGTTTTAGAAGAATAACATGATTTCAATTAGAATTATATCCGATCTGGTGTTTTGGAATTTTGAAAAAAATCCTCAAATTCACCTTTTTTTGTTGCCTTTTTCATCACCCCCTTTGCCTTCCGCAGCAATCTTGTCAGTTGTCTGTGCATAACGCTGCGCCAAGGAGGGAGGCTTTTCATTTTATTTTTTTTAAATTAAATTTTAACCACTACTAAAACACAGTTGACAGCAGATAGTGATCGTTGGGATTCTGTTGTCAAACAGACAAAGTAAACTTCACCAGCTGCCGTCTTTTCCTCAACAGTGAAAAAGACAAAGTTTGTAGAAAATTTTATTGTCTGTGCCAGTTTTTAAATCTGTCCTCACCGTTTTATATAAATGGTGCTCACTGTGAGTATCATATTTGAGTTGTTGTTCTTTTACTTTTTTTACATTCAAGTTATTCTACGATATTATTCCTTACTTGGCCTATTCCATCGTCAGTCATTGCCCCCGCGTCATAGAACACCGGGTAGCCTGTCGTATGTGGTTGTATCTGAGAAAGGGATTTTTCAAGGAGTACAAATTCCTTAGTTTTTCTTCCTCTCTTCTGGTAGCAATGCAAAATTTCTTTTTGCTTCTTTAGCTATTGCAGTTGCAACACTGACCTCAAAACAGTAGTGTTAGTTAGTTACAACACACAGTTAACATTATTTCAAATGCAGACATCAGTAATGGGAAAATATTGTTATCGCTCGAAAAGTATGATAAGCAGAAATCGTGTTAGAGGGGAAGACATTATAGAAACTCTTAATACATTCTAGTCTCTCGCGTGGTTAACCCAAGGCTTCAGGGGCCTCTGTCCAGTTAAAGTCACAAACTTTCATGTCGGTTTTCAGTCACTGCTGGTGTTAAAGATAAGTGCTGCTACAGGGCACTCAACCTGTAGTACGTGGCCCCCGAATCCCCATATTCGACAGCACATATGGGATTTTTTATCGATAGCAACTGTTGATTTCTTATATTGCAACCTGGTTTGGCCGAACCCTATTCTCGTTTTTGCCAGTTTCAAGTTGCTTTCTATTTTATATTAGTATCAAGTTACCCCCAACACAGCTCTTATCGCTAAGCAAGTAGTAAAATGGCTAGCAGAGTGAACTCGAAGAACGAGGAGTCCCATGGGAAGGTGAATGACCATGTGCTGCATGCCAGAAGAAAGGGTGATGGTGTACGATCGCAAGGTCCAATGCCAAGGACAGACACTACAACTATGCAGACGGTGTTTAGATGCTTGCTGGAGTTGCCTATTAGTGATCTTGCTTATGTCATTTATCATTTCTTCCACAGAAAACAATCCCATCCCTCCCCAAAACAACAACAACACCACAAAAACAAATGTCCACCTCATCCAATGTTCAGCTGAACGAACAAGTTTTAAAATGGATATCTGAGACCAAAGAAGCGATTAATACGACTCAAGAAGAATTCGATAAAGTAGTCAACATTATTTTAAAGGAGGGAAAAGGCCTAACTGGCGATGAAGCTGCCTTCATAAAAAGATGCGTCGTCATGTCTGGAAGTCTCGCAGATCACAAGCAGAAGCTAACAACAGACTTAGAGGACCTGAAGGTAGAAGAGAAAAACTACAGGGAGGTGCTGAAGAAATCTTCTGAGGTATACCTTTTACTTTTTGTTTGTAACGCATTTCGGGGTAAACCTGTCTGATCGGGTCCAACCTTTTTTTGTATTGGTCACAGTACAGCCCTTCGGATTGATTATTGAAATTACTTGTTCACCAAAAGAAAAACAATCATCCACACAGACGCCTGATGTTGTACCATACACAGTAGAGGAGGTAGAGAAGCTTTTGGACCCTTCAAAAATGAAGATGGAGACTGTTGTTGCAAATAAGCCACTCCTTGATAGGGAAAATGCACGCAATGCACTTGATGTGGTGTTGCATCAAAAACGTATAAATGATAGGTGGCATGTCATCACAACTGTAGGAATTCCAGGCTCAGGGAAGACCTTCCTGCTACGTAAAGGGATTATGTATGAATGGTATCCTGATCGAAGTATTATGATGACCTTTTATGAGCATGCACAGATTATCGATGATGGAAAGATGGATCCGCTTGTTGCCTTTGCTCGTCAGCTTGTCCAAACAAACAACTTCAGAGGAGACGTTGATTTCAACCGCATTGTAGACTTCCATGGAGTGATCACAGCCTTTCGACAGAAGCTTGGCCTATCTGATGAGATCCCTTTGATTGTCTGTATTGATGAACTTATTAAATTGCGTGAACATCACATTATGCTCTTGCGAAGGGAAGGTGTGGATGAGCAAAGGTTGAAACTCCAAGCCACAGATCGATGCAAAATGCTGAGAACTGCCCTGATGGCCTATCAGGACAGATGCACTAATAACAAGTTACCCGAGATACGATTTGTCTGGACGTCACACACCGAGTTGTTTGATAACGAAATGACCGCGTCTGTAGGTAGTCGTCGTCAGATCGTTCACATACCATTAACAAACCTAACTCATGAAAATGCCCTGAATCTATTGAGACTTGACGAACTTAAAGGGGCAGGGGATCTGGTAACTGAGTGGTCATTGAATATGTGTGCTGGTAATCCCCGTGCGATTGTGAGTCTCCCCGAAGTGATTAATGACGCAAAGTGTTTTGGTACAGCTGGTCTTGCTTCACGCATAGCTAGTGGAATTTATAGAGCATGCATGTTTCAAACGCTTCACATTTCATTTGTTGAGGACCACCTCGCTGCAGTTCTCACAAAGTCACTCAACAGTGCCACAGAGGATGCATTACGAATTAGGGGTGCTCTCCACAAACTCTCCAATGGTGTTGAATGCTTAATTCCAAGTTTGGTTTGGGCATGGGCAAATGAAAAGCACACAAAGATGGTTGGGGAGTGGTTGATTGAATATTTCGGCAGTGATGCAAACATGAACCCCAAAACATTTGAAGAGACAACACTCTACTTTGAAGGGCTTCTGAACCATGCATACAGACAGCTGAAGAAAACACCATTTCTGAGTGAATATTTTGATGGGGCTGACCATATCCAGGAAAACATAAAAGAATTGATTGTTCACCCCAGGAAAGTGTTAAGAGCGGAAGAACCTTCATCCCTTAGCAGCTTGGGATCTGAAGAGCTTTACAATAAGCTCCAATCTGGACAAGCTGTGTACTCGAAAAATGTTGTCGGAGAGGGTGGTGACATTCTGATCCCTTTGATGCTCTCTGAAGGAAAGAAAAAGGCAACGCTCTACCTATTCTGTGCCCAGTGCAAACTAGCAAAGAGAGTCGATAGCCTCCAAGAAGTAGAAACGAAGGCTGTGGAAATTCCAGCTGTCCAGGAACTCCAGGCTTGGGCGAATAAACAGAAGAAACCACTTGATGTACATGGTCTTTATTTCACCACACACACACCCAAGCTTCAAACTGCAAAGCGGAAGGGTGTTTGGTTCACAAAGGATTCTATGGAGAAGTGGCTGAGCAGACTTGGTTTGCCAAGAGTCAATTACCACCATGCAAGAACCTCAACATCTGGTAGCTCCGCTGACCCTGCATCACCAAAACATAAAGAATCAAAGGAAAATTCCAATCAAATACCCCACGACACCACTAGAAATAAATTAAAAAGACACCTTTCAGAAAGCAGCAACGATACACCAAATCTAAGGTCTGAACCAACTGGTAGAGTTACTAAGAGAGGCAAAAGCCATGTGTCGGAGGAAAATGACTGGTAATAATGTAAAAAAACCCGCAAACCCGCACTAGAGATACCCGTCGAGGCTCGCTTCGCTCGCTTTGTTTTGTTTTTGTTTTTTTGAATTCAACTTGTTTTTCCTTTGGTTGAGTATGCTAAAATGACAACGATGGCTGGGTTATTATAATGGATATGTGGATTATTTCAAGTTAACCATTTTTTTCCAGCTGCATTTTTCTTCTGGTGCCTTACACAGCAAAAAAAGCAACCGAATTTTGTTCTACCACCAAGTGGAAAAAACCGCACTAATTTTTTCTCAAAAAAACCGCACTAATTTTTCCGCGCAGTAATATTTCCCCGCAGTAATTATTCAGCGCAGTAATATTTCCAGTTGCAGTATTATTCCTTACTTGGCCTATTCCATCGTCAGTCATTGCCCCCGCGTCATAGAACACCGGGTAGCCTGTCGTATGTGGTTGTATCTGAGAAAGGGATTTTTCAAGGAGTACAAATTCCTTAGTTTTTCTTCCTCTCTTCTGGTAGCAATGCAAAATTTCTTTTTGCTTCTTTAGCTATTGCAGTTGCAACACTGACCTCAAAACAGTAGTGTTAGTTAGTTACAACACACAGTTAACATTATTTCAAATGCAGACATCAGTAATGGGAAAATATTGTTATCGCTCGAAAAGTATGATAAGCAGAAATCGTGTTAGAGGGGAAGACATTATAGAAACTCTTAATACATTCTAGTCTCTCGCGTGGTTAACCCAAGGCTTCAGGGGCCTCTGTCCAGTTAAAGTCACAAACTTTCATGTCGGTTTTCAGTCACTGCTGGTGTTAAAGATAAGTGCTGCTACAGGGCACTCAACCTGTAGTACGTGGCCCCCGAATCCCCATATTCGACAGCACATATGGGATTTTTTATCGATAGCAACTGTTGATTTCTTATATTGCAACCTGGTTTGGCCGAACCCTATTCTCGTTTTTGCCAGTTTCAAGTTGCTTTCTATTTTATATTAGTATCAAGTTACCCCCAACACAGCTCTTATCGCTAAGCAAGTAGTAAAATGGCTAGCAGAGTGAACTCGAAGAACGAGGAGTCCCATGGGAAGGTGAATGACCATGTGCTGCATGCCAGAAGAAAGGGTGATGGTGTACGATCGCAAGGTCCAATGCCAAGGACAGACACTACAACTATGCAGACGGTGTTTAGATGCTTGCTGGAGTTGCCTATTAGTGATCTTGCTTATGTCATTTATCATTTCTTCCACAGAAAACAATCCCATCCCTCCCCAAAACAACAACAACACCACAAAAACAAATGTCCACCTCATCCAATGTTCAGCTGAACGAACAAGTTTTAAAATGGATATCTGAGACCAAAGAAGCGATTAATACGACTCAAGAAGAATTCGATAAAGTAGTCAACATTATTTTAAAGGAGGGAAAAGGCCTAACTGGCGATGAAGCTGCCTTCATAAAAAGATGCGTCGTCATGTCTGGAAGTCTCGCAGATCACAAGCAGAAGCTAACAACAGACTTAGAGGACCTGAAGGTAGAAGAGAAAAACTACAGGGAGGTGCTGAAGAAATCTTCTGAGGTATACCTTTTACTTTTTGTTTGTAACGCATTTCGGGGTAAACCTGTCTGATCGGGTCCAACCTTTTTTTGTATTGGTCACAGTACAGCCCTTCGGATTGATTATTGAAATTACTTGTTCACCAAAAGAAAAACAATCATCCACACAGACGCCTGATGTTGTACCATACACAGTAGAGGAGGTAGAGAAGCTTTTGGACCCTTCAAAAATGAAGATGGAGACTGTTGTTGCAAATAAGCCACTCCTTGATAGGGAAAATGCACGCAATGCACTTGATGTGGTGTTGCATCAAAAACGTATAAATGATAGGTGGCATGTCATCACAACTGTAGGAATTCCAGGCTCAGGGAAGACCTTCCTGCTACGTAAAGGGATTATGTATGAATGGTATCCTGATCGAAGTATTATGATGACCTTTTATGAGCATGCACAGATTATCGATGATGGAAAGATGGATCCGCTTGTTGCCTTTGCTCGTCAGCTTGTCCAAACAAACAACTTCAGAGGAGACGTTGATTTCAACCGCATTGTAGACTTCCATGGAGTGATCACAGCCTTTCGACAGAAGCTTGGCCTATCTGATGAGATCCCTTTGATTGTCTGTATTGATGAACTTATTAAATTGCGTGAACATCACATTATGCTCTTGCGAAGGGAAGGTGTGGATGAGCAAAGGTTGAAACTCCAAGCCACAGATCGATGCAAAATGCTGAGAACTGCCCTGATGGCCTATCAGGACAGATGCACTAATAACAAGTTACCCGAGATACGATTTGTCTGGACGTCACACACCGAGTTGTTTGATAACGAAATGACCGCGTCTGTAGGTAGTCGTCGTCAGATCGTTCACATACCATTAACAAACCTAACTCATGAAAATGCCCTGAATCTATTGAGACTTGACGAACTTAAAGGGGCAGGGGATCTGGTAACTGAGTGGTCATTGAATATGTGTGCTGGTAATCCCCGTGCGATTGTGAGTCTCCCCGAAGTGATTAATGACGCAAAGTGTTTTGGTACAGCTGGTCTTGCTTCACGCATAGCTAGTGGAATTTATAGAGCATGCATGTTTCAAACGCTTCACATTTCATTTGTTGAGGACCACCTCGCTGCAGTTCTCACAAAGTCACTCAACAGTGCCACAGAGGATGCATTACGAATTAGGGGTGCTCTCCACAAACTCTCCAATGGTGTTGAATGCTTAATTCCAAGTTTGGTTTGGGCATGGGCAAATGAAAAGCACACAAAGATGGTTGGGGAGTGGTTGATTGAATATTTCGGCAGTGATGCAAACATGAACCCCAAAACATTTGAAGAGACAACACTCTACTTTGAAGGGCTTCTGAACCATGCATACAGACAGCTGAAGAAAACACCATTTCTGAGTGAATATTTTGATGGGGCTGACCATATCCAGGAAAACATAAAAGAATTGATTGTTCACCCCAGGAAAGTGTTAAGAGCGGAAGAACCTTCATCCCTTAGCAGCTTGGGATCTGAAGAGCTTTACAATAAGCTCCAATCTGGACAAGCTGTGTACTCGAAAAATGTTGTCGGAGAGGGTGGTGACATTCTGATCCCTTTGATGCTCTCTGAAGGAAAGAAAAAGGCAACGCTCTACCTATTCTGTGCCCAGTGCAAACTAGCAAAGAGAGTCGATAGCCTCCAAGAAGTAGAAACGAAGGCTGTGGAAATTCCAGCTGTCCAGGAACTCCAGGCTTGGGCGAATAAACAGAAGAAACCACTTGATGTACATGGTCTTTATTTCACCACACACACACCCAAGCTTCAAACTGCAAAGCGGAAGGGTGTTTGGTTCACAAAGGATTCTATGGAGAAGTGGCTGAGCAGACTTGGTTTGCCAAGAGTCAATTACCACCATGCAAGAACCTCAACATCTGGTAGCTCCGCTGACCCTGCATCACCAAAACATAAAGAATCAAAGGAAAATTCCAATCAAATACCCCACGACACCACTAGAAATAAATTAAAAAGACACCTTTCAGAAAGCAGCAACGATACACCAAATCTAAGGTCTGAACCAACTGGTAGAGTTACTAAGAGAGGCAAAAGCCATGTGTCGGAGGAAAATGACTGGTAATAATGTAAAAAAACCCGCAAACCCGCACTAGAGATACCCGTCGAGGCTCGCTTCGCTCGCTTTGTTTTGTTTTTGTTTTTTTGAATTCAACTTGTTTTTCCTTTGGTTGAGTATGCTAAAATGACAACGATGGCTGGGTTATTATAATGGATATGTGGATTATTTCAAGTTAACCATTTTTTTCCAGCTGCATTTTTCTTCTGGTGCCTTACACAGCAAAAAAAGCAACCGAATTTTGTTCTACCACCAAGTGGAAAAAACCGCACTAATTTTTTCTCAAAAAAACCGCACTAATTTTTCCGCGCAGTAATATTTCCCCGCAGTAATTATTCAGCGCAGTAATATTTCCAGTTGCAGTATTATTCCTTACTTGGCCTATTCCATCGTCAGTCATTGCCCCCGCGTCATAGAACACCGGGTAGCCTGTCGTATGTGGTTGTATCTGAGAAAGGGATTTTTCAAGGAGTACAAATTCCTTAGTTTTTCTTCCTCTCTTCTGGTAGCAATGCAAAATTTCTTTTTGCTTCTTTAGCTATTGCAGTTGCAACACTGACCTCAAAACAGTAGTGTTAGTTAGTTACAACACACAGTTAACATTATTTCAAATGCAGACATCAGTAATGGGAAAATATTGTTATCGCTCGAAAAGTATGATAAGCAGAAATCGTGTTAGAGGGGAAGACATTATAGAAACTCTTAATACATTCTAGTCTCTCGCGTGGTTAACCCAAGGCTTCAGGGGCCTCTGTCCAGTTAAAGTCACAAACTTTCATGTCGGTTTTCAGTCACTGCTGGTGTTAAAGATAAGTGCTGCTACAGGGCACTCAACCTGTAGTACGTGGCCCCCGAATCCCCATATTCGACAGCACATATGGGATTTTTTATCGATAGCAACTGTTGATTTCTTATATTGCAACCTGGTTTGGCCGAACCCTATTCTCGTTTTTGCCAGTTTCAAGTTGCTTTCTATTTTATATTAGTATCAAGTTACCCCCAACACAGCTCTTATCGCTAAGCAAGTAGTAAAATGGCTAGCAGAGTGAACTCGAAGAACGAGGAGTCCCATGGGAAGGTGAATGACCATGTGCTGCATGCCAGAAGAAAGGGTGATGGTGTACGATCGCAAGGTCCAATGCCAAGGACAGACACTACAACTATGCAGACGGTGTTTAGATGCTTGCTGGAGTTGCCTATTAGTGATCTTGCTTATGTCATTTATCATTTCTTCCACAGAAAACAATCCCATCCCTCCCCAAAACAACAACAACACCACAAAAACAAATGTCCACCTCATCCAATGTTCAGCTGAACGAACAAGTTTTAAAATGGATATCTGAGACCAAAGAAGCGATTAATACGACTCAAGAAGAATTCGATAAAGTAGTCAACATTATTTTAAAGGAGGGAAAAGGCCTAACTGGCGATGAAGCTGCCTTCATAAAAAGATGCGTCGTCATGTCTGGAAGTCTCGCAGATCACAAGCAGAAGCTAACAACAGACTTAGAGGACCTGAAGGTAGAAGAGAAAAACTACAGGGAGGTGCTGAAGAAATCTTCTGAGGTATACCTTTTACTTTTTGTTTGTAACGCATTTCGGGGTAAACCTGTCTGATCGGGTCCAACCTTTTTTTGTATTGGTCACAGTACAGCCCTTCGGATTGATTATTGAAATTACTTGTTCACCAAAAGAAAAACAATCATCCACACAGACGCCTGATGTTGTACCATACACAGTAGAGGAGGTAGAGAAGCTTTTGGACCCTTCAAAAATGAAGATGGAGACTGTTGTTGCAAATAAGCCACTCCTTGATAGGGAAAATGCACGCAATGCACTTGATGTGGTGTTGCATCAAAAACGTATAAATGATAGGTGGCATGTCATCACAACTGTAGGAATTCCAGGCTCAGGGAAGACCTTCCTGCTACGTAAAGGGATTATGTATGAATGGTATCCTGATCGAAGTATTATGATGACCTTTTATGAGCATGCACAGATTATCGATGATGGAAAGATGGATCCGCTTGTTGCCTTTGCTCGTCAGCTTGTCCAAACAAACAACTTCAGAGGAGACGTTGATTTCAACCGCATTGTAGACTTCCATGGAGTGATCACAGCCTTTCGACAGAAGCTTGGCCTATCTGATGAGATCCCTTTGATTGTCTGTATTGATGAACTTATTAAATTGCGTGAACATCACATTATGCTCTTGCGAAGGGAAGGTGTGGATGAGCAAAGGTTGAAACTCCAAGCCACAGATCGATGCAAAATGCTGAGAACTGCCCTGATGGCCTATCAGGACAGATGCACTAATAACAAGTTACCCGAGATACGATTTGTCTGGACGTCACACACCGAGTTGTTTGATAACGAAATGACCGCGTCTGTAGGTAGTCGTCGTCAGATCGTTCACATACCATTAACAAACCTAACTCATGAAAATGCCCTGAATCTATTGAGACTTGACGAACTTAAAGGGGCAGGGGATCTGGTAACTGAGTGGTCATTGAATATGTGTGCTGGTAATCCCCGTGCGATTGTGAGTCTCCCCGAAGTGATTAATGACGCAAAGTGTTTTGGTACAGCTGGTCTTGCTTCACGCATAGCTAGTGGAATTTATAGAGCATGCATGTTTCAAACGCTTCACATTTCATTTGTTGAGGACCACCTCGCTGCAGTTCTCACAAAGTCACTCAACAGTGCCACAGAGGATGCATTACGAATTAGGGGTGCTCTCCACAAACTCTCCAATGGTGTTGAATGCTTAATTCCAAGTTTGGTTTGGGCATGGGCAAATGAAAAGCACACAAAGATGGTTGGGGAGTGGTTGATTGAATATTTCGGCAGTGATGCAAACATGAACCCCAAAACATTTGAAGAGACAACACTCTACTTTGAAGGGCTTCTGAACCATGCATACAGACAGCTGAAGAAAACACCATTTCTGAGTGAATATTTTGATGGGGCTGACCATATCCAGGAAAACATAAAAGAATTGATTGTTCACCCCAGGAAAGTGTTAAGAGCGGAAGAACCTTCATCCCTTAGCAGCTTGGGATCTGAAGAGCTTTACAATAAGCTCCAATCTGGACAAGCTGTGTACTCGAAAAATGTTGTCGGAGAGGGTGGTGACATTCTGATCCCTTTGATGCTCTCTGAAGGAAAGAAAAAGGCAACGCTCTACCTATTCTGTGCCCAGTGCAAACTAGCAAAGAGAGTCGATAGCCTCCAAGAAGTAGAAACGAAGGCTGTGGAAATTCCAGCTGTCCAGGAACTCCAGGCTTGGGCGAATAAACAGAAGAAACCACTTGATGTACATGGTCTTTATTTCACCACACACACACCCAAGCTTCAAACTGCAAAGCGGAAGGGTGTTTGGTTCACAAAGGATTCTATGGAGAAGTGGCTGAGCAGACTTGGTTTGCCAAGAGTCAATTACCACCATGCAAGAACCTCAACATCTGGTAGCTCCGCTGACCCTGCATCACCAAAACATAAAGAATCAAAGGAAAATTCCAATCAAATACCCCACGACACCACTAGAAATAAATTAAAAAGACACCTTTCAGAAAGCAGCAACGATACACCAAATCTAAGGTCTGAACCAACTGGTAGAGTTACTAAGAGAGGCAAAAGCCATGTGTCGGAGGAAAATGACTGGTAATAATGTAAAAAAACCCGCAAACCCGCACTAGAGATACCCGTCGAGGCTCGCTTCGCTCGCTTTGTTTTGTTTTTGTTTTTTTGAATTCAACTTGTTTTTCCTTTGGTTGAGTATGCTAAAATGACAACGATGGCTGGGTTATTATAATGGATATGTGGATTATTTCAAGTTAACCATTTTTTTCCAGCTGCATTTTTCTTCTGGTGCCTTACACAGCAAAAAAAGCAACCGAATTTTGTTCTACCACCAAGTGGAAAAAACCGCACTAATTTTTTCTCAAAAAAACCGCACTAATTTTTCCGCGCAGTAATATTTCCCCGCAGTAATTATTCAGCGCAGTAATATTTCCAGTTGCAGTATTATTCCTTACTTGGCCTATTCCATCGTCAGTCATTGCCCCCGCGTCATAGAACACCGGGTAGCCTGTCGTATGTGGTTGTATCTGAGAAAGGGATTTTTCAAGGAGTACAAATTCCTTAGTTTTTCTTCCTCTCTTCTGGTAGCAATGCAAAATTTCTTTTTGCTTCTTTAGCTATTGCAGTTGCAACACTGACCTCAAAACAGTAGTGTTAGTTAGTTACAACACACAGTTAACATTATTTCAAATGCAGACATCAGTAATGGGAAAATATTGTTATCGCTCGAAAAGTATGATAAGCAGAAATCGTGTTAGAGGGGAAGACATTATAGAAACTCTTAATACATTCTAGTCTCTCGCGTGGTTAACCCAAGGCTTCAGGGGCCTCTGTCCAGTTAAAGTCACAAACTTTCATGTCGGTTTTCAGTCACTGCTGGTGTTAAAGATAAGTGCTGCTACAGGGCACTCAACCTGTAGTACGTGGCCCCCGAATCCCCATATTCGACAGCACATATGGGATTTTTTATCGATAGCAACTGTTGATTTCTTATATTGCAACCTGGTTTGGCCGAACCCTATTCTCGTTTTTGCCAGTTTCAAGTTGCTTTCTATTTTATATTAGTATCAAGTTACCCCCAACACAGCTCTTATCGCTAAGCAAGTAGTAAAATGGCTAGCAGAGTGAACTCGAAGAACGAGGAGTCCCATGGGAAGGTGAATGACCATGTGCTGCATGCCAGAAGAAAGGGTGATGGTGTACGATCGCAAGGTCCAATGCCAAGGACAGACACTACAACTATGCAGACGGTGTTTAGATGCTTGCTGGAGTTGCCTATTAGTGATCTTGCTTATGTCATTTATCATTTCTTCCACAGAAAACAATCCCATCCCTCCCCAAAACAACAACAACACCACAAAAACAAATGTCCACCTCATCCAATGTTCAGCTGAACGAACAAGTTTTAAAATGGATATCTGAGACCAAAGAAGCGATTAATACGACTCAAGAAGAATTCGATAAAGTAGTCAACATTATTTTAAAGGAGGGAAAAGGCCTAACTGGCGATGAAGCTGCCTTCATAAAAAGATGCGTCGTCATGTCTGGAAGTCTCGCAGATCACAAGCAGAAGCTAACAACAGACTTAGAGGACCTGAAGGTAGAAGAGAAAAACTACAGGGAGGTGCTGAAGAAATCTTCTGAGGTATACCTTTTACTTTTTGTTTGTAACGCATTTCGGGGTAAACCTGTCTGATCGGGTCCAACCTTTTTTTGTATTGGTCACAGTACAGCCCTTCGGATTGATTATTGAAATTACTTGTTCACCAAAAGAAAAACAATCATCCACACAGACGCCTGATGTTGTACCATACACAGTAGAGGAGGTAGAGAAGCTTTTGGACCCTTCAAAAATGAAGATGGAGACTGTTGTTGCAAATAAGCCACTCCTTGATAGGGAAAATGCACGCAATGCACTTGATGTGGTGTTGCATCAAAAACGTATAAATGATAGGTGGCATGTCATCACAACTGTAGGAATTCCAGGCTCAGGGAAGACCTTCCTGCTACGTAAAGGGATTATGTATGAATGGTATCCTGATCGAAGTATTATGATGACCTTTTATGAGCATGCACAGATTATCGATGATGGAAAGATGGATCCGCTTGTTGCCTTTGCTCGTCAGCTTGTCCAAACAAACAACTTCAGAGGAGACGTTGATTTCAACCGCATTGTAGACTTCCATGGAGTGATCACAGCCTTTCGACAGAAGCTTGGCCTATCTGATGAGATCCCTTTGATTGTCTGTATTGATGAACTTATTAAATTGCGTGAACATCACATTATGCTCTTGCGAAGGGAAGGTGTGGATGAGCAAAGGTTGAAACTCCAAGCCACAGATCGATGCAAAATGCTGAGAACTGCCCTGATGGCCTATCAGGACAGATGCACTAATAACAAGTTACCCGAGATACGATTTGTCTGGACGTCACACACCGAGTTGTTTGATAACGAAATGACCGCGTCTGTAGGTAGTCGTCGTCAGATCGTTCACATACCATTAACAAACCTAACTCATGAAAATGCCCTGAATCTATTGAGACTTGACGAACTTAAAGGGGCAGGGGATCTGGTAACTGAGTGGTCATTGAATATGTGTGCTGGTAATCCCCGTGCGATTGTGAGTCTCCCCGAAGTGATTAATGACGCAAAGTGTTTTGGTACAGCTGGTCTTGCTTCACGCATAGCTAGTGGAATTTATAGAGCATGCATGTTTCAAACGCTTCACATTTCATTTGTTGAGGACCACCTCGCTGCAGTTCTCACAAAGTCACTCAACAGTGCCACAGAGGATGCATTACGAATTAGGGGTGCTCTCCACAAACTCTCCAATGGTGTTGAATGCTTAATTCCAAGTTTGGTTTGGGCATGGGCAAATGAAAAGCACACAAAGATGGTTGGGGAGTGGTTGATTGAATATTTCGGCAGTGATGCAAACATGAACCCCAAAACATTTGAAGAGACAACACTCTACTTTGAAGGGCTTCTGAACCATGCATACAGACAGCTGAAGAAAACACCATTTCTGAGTGAATATTTTGATGGGGCTGACCATATCCAGGAAAACATAAAAGAATTGATTGTTCACCCCAGGAAAGTGTTAAGAGCGGAAGAACCTTCATCCCTTAGCAGCTTGGGATCTGAAGAGCTTTACAATAAGCTCCAATCTGGACAAGCTGTGTACTCGAAAAATGTTGTCGGAGAGGGTGGTGACATTCTGATCCCTTTGATGCTCTCTGAAGGAAAGAAAAAGGCAACGCTCTACCTATTCTGTGCCCAGTGCAAACTAGCAAAGAGAGTCGATAGCCTCCAAGAAGTAGAAACGAAGGCTGTGGAAATTCCAGCTGTCCAGGAACTCCAGGCTTGGGCGAATAAACAGAAGAAACCACTTGATGTACATGGTCTTTATTTCACCACACACACACCCAAGCTTCAAACTGCAAAGCGGAAGGGTGTTTGGTTCACAAAGGATTCTATGGAGAAGTGGCTGAGCAGACTTGGTTTGCCAAGAGTCAATTACCACCATGCAAGAACCTCAACATCTGGTAGCTCCGCTGACCCTGCATCACCAAAACATAAAGAATCAAAGGAAAATTCCAATCAAATACCCCACGACACCACTAGAAATAAATTAAAAAGACACCTTTCAGAAAGCAGCAACGATACACCAAATCTAAGGTCTGAACCAACTGGTAGAGTTACTAAGAGAGGCAAAAGCCATGTGTCGGAGGAAAATGACTGGTAATAATGTAAAAAAACCCGCAAACCCGCACTAGAGATACCCGTCGAGGCTCGCTTCGCTCGCTTTGTTTTGTTTTTGTTTTTTTGAATTCAACTTGTTTTTCCTTTGGTTGAGTATGCTAAAATGACAACGATGGCTGGGTTATTATAATGGATATGTGGATTATTTCAAGTTAACCATTTTTTTCCAGCTGCATTTTTCTTCTGGTGCCTTACACAGCAAAAAAAGCAACCGAATTTTGTTCTACCACCAAGTGGAAAAAACCGCACTAATTTTTCCGCGCAGTAATATTTCCCCGCAGTAATTATTCAGCGCAGTAATATTTCCAGTTGCAGTATTATTCCTTACTTGGCCTATTCCATCGTCAGTCATTGCCCCCGCGTCATAGAACACCGGGTAGCCTGTCGTATGTGGTTGTATCTGAGAAAGGGATTTTTCAAGGAGTACAAATTCCTTAGTTTTTCTTCCTCTCTTCTGGTAGCAATGCAAAATTTCTTTTTGCTTCTTTAGCTATTGCAGTTGCAACACTGACCTCAAAACAGTAGTGTTAGTTAGTTACAACACACAGTTAACATTATTTCAAATGCAGACATCAGTAATGGGAAAATATTGTTATCGCTCGAAAAGTATGATAAGCAGAAATCGTGTTAGAGGGGAAGACATTATAGAAACTCTTAATACATTCTAGTCTCTCGCGTGGTTAACCCAAGGCTTCAGGGGCCTCTGTCCAGTTAAAGTCACAAACTTTCATGTCGGTTTTCAGTCACTGCTGGTGTTAAAGATAAGTGCTGCTACAGGGCACTCAACCTGTAGTACGTGGCCCCCGAATCCCCATATTCGACAGCACATATGGGATTTTTTATCGATAGCAACTGTTGATTTCTTATATTGCAACCTGGTTTGGCCGAACCCTATTCTCGTTTTTGCCAGTTTCAAGTTGCTTTCTATTTTATATTAGTATCAAGTTACCCCCAACACAGCTCTTATCGCTAAGCAAGTAGTAAAATGGCTAGCAGAGTGAACTCGAAGAACGAGGAGTCCCATGGGAAGGTGAATGACCATGTGCTGCATGCCAGAAGAAAGGGTGATGGTGTACGATCGCAAGGTCCAATGCCAAGGACAGACACTACAACTATGCAGACGGTGTTTAGATGCTTGCTGGAGTTGCCTATTAGTGATCTTGCTTATGTCATTTATCATTTCTTCCACAGAAAACAATCCCATCCCTCCCCAAAACAACAACAACACCACAAAAACAAATGTCCACCTCATCCAATGTTCAGCTGAACGAACAAGTTTTAAAATGGATATCTGAGACCAAAGAAGCGATTAATACGACTCAAGAAGAATTCGATAAAGTAGTCAACATTATTTTAAAGGAGGGAAAAGGCCTAACTGGCGATGAAGCTGCCTTCATAAAAAGATGCGTCGTCATGTCTGGAAGTCTCGCAGATCACAAGCAGAAGCTAACAACAGACTTAGAGGACCTGAAGGTAGAAGAGAAAAACTACAGGGAGGTGCTGAAGAAATCTTCTGAGGTATACCTTTTACTTTTTGTTTGTAACGCATTTCGGGGTAAACCTGTCTGATCGGGTCCAACCTTTTTTTGTATTGGTCACAGTACAGCCCTTCGGATTGATTATTGAAATTACTTGTTCACCAAAAGAAAAACAATCATCCACACAGACGCCTGATGTTGTACCATACACAGTAGAGGAGGTAGAGAAGCTTTTGGACCCTTCAAAAATGAAGATGGAGACTGTTGTTGCAAATAAGCCACTCCTTGATAGGGAAAATGCACGCAATGCACTTGATGTGGTGTTGCATCAAAAACGTATAAATGATAGGTGGCATGTCATCACAACTGTAGGAATTCCAGGCTCAGGGAAGACCTTCCTGCTACGTAAAGGGATTATGTATGAATGGTATCCTGATCGAAGTATTATGATGACCTTTTATGAGCATGCACAGATTATCGATGATGGAAAGATGGATCCGCTTGTTGCCTTTGCTCGTCAGCTTGTCCAAACAAACAACTTCAGAGGAGACGTTGATTTCAACCGCATTGTAGACTTCCATGGAGTGATCACAGCCTTTCGACAGAAGCTTGGCCTATCTGATGAGATCCCTTTGATTGTCTGTATTGATGAACTTATTAAATTGCGTGAACATCACATTATGCTCTTGCGAAGGGAAGGTGTGGATGAGCAAAGGTTGAAACTCCAAGCCACAGATCGATGCAAAATGCTGAGAACTGCCCTGATGGCCTATCAGGACAGATGCACTAATAACAAGTTACCCGAGATACGATTTGTCTGGACGTCACACACCGAGTTGTTTGATAACGAAATGACCGCGTCTGTAGGTAGTCGTCGTCAGATCGTTCACATACCATTAACAAACCTAACTCATGAAAATGCCCTGAATCTATTGAGACTTGACGAACTTAAAGGGGCAGGGGATCTGGTAACTGAGTGGTCATTGAATATGTGTGCTGGTAATCCCCGTGCGATTGTGAGTCTCCCCGAAGTGATTAATGACGCAAAGTGTTTTGGTACAGCTGGTCTTGCTTCACGCATAGCTAGTGGAATTTATAGAGCATGCATGTTTCAAACGCTTCACATTTCATTTGTTGAGGACCACCTCGCTGCAGTTCTCACAAAGTCACTCAACAGTGCCACAGAGGATGCATTACGAATTAGGGGTGCTCTCCACAAACTCTCCAATGGTGTTGAATGCTTAATTCCAAGTTTGGTTTGGGCATGGGCAAATGAAAAGCACACAAAGATGGTTGGGGAGTGGTTGATTGAATATTTCGGCAGTGATGCAAACATGAACCCCAAAACATTTGAAGAGACAACACTCTACTTTGAAGGGCTTCTGAACCATGCATACAGACAGCTGAAGAAAACACCATTTCTGAGTGAATATTTTGATGGGGCTGACCATATCCAGGAA
Source organism: Flectonema sp. DT1601 (assembly GCA_964019425.1). Taxonomy (NCBI): domain Eukaryota; phylum Euglenozoa; class Diplonemea; order Diplonemida; family Diplonemidae; genus Flectonema; species Flectonema sp. DT1601. The sequence goes on from OZ025797.1 coordinate 1,364,203, forward strand.
AACATAAAAGAATTGATTGTTCACCCCAGGAAAGTGTTAAGAGCGGAAGAACCTTCATCCCTTAGCAGCTTGGGATCTGAAGAGCTTTACAATAAGCTCCAATCTGGACAAGCTGTGTACTCGAAAAATGTTGTCGGAGAGGGTGGTGACATTCTGATCCCTTTGATGCTCTCTGAAGGAAAGAAAAAGGCAACGCTCTACCTATTCTGTGCCCAGTGCAAACTAGCAAAGAGAGTCGATAGCCTCCAAGAAGTAGAAACGAAGGCTGTGGAAATTCCAGCTGTCCAGGAACTCCAGGCTTGGGCGAATAAACAGAAGAAACCACTTGATGTACATGGTCTTTATTTCACCACACACACACCCAAGCTTCAAACTGCAAAGCGGAAGGGTGTTTGGTTCACAAAGGATTCTATGGAGAAGTGGCTGAGCAGACTTGGTTTGCCAAGAGTCAATTACCACCATGCAAGAACCTCAACATCTGGTAGCTCCGCTGACCCTGCATCACCAAAACATAAAGAATCAAAGGAAAATTCCAATCAAATACCCCACGACACCACTAGAAATAAATTAAAAAGACACCTTTCAGAAAGCAGCAACGATACACCAAATCTAAGGTCTGAACCAACTGGTAGAGTTACTAAGAGAGGCAAAAGCCATGTGTCGGAGGAAAATGACTGGTAATAATGTAAAAAAACCCGCAAACCCGCACTAGAGATACCCGTCGAGGCTCGCTTCGCTCGCTTTGTTTTGTTTTTGTTTTTTTGAATTCAACTTGTTTTTCCTTTGGTTGAGTATGCTAAAATGACAACGATGGCTGGGTTATTATAATGGATATGTGGATTATTTCAAGTTAACCATTTTTTTCCAGCTGCATTTTTCTTCTGGTGCCTTACACAGCAAAAAAAGCAACCGAATTTTGTTCTACCACCAAGTGGAAAAAACCGCACTAATTTTTTCTCAAAAAAACCGCACTAATTTTTCCGCGCAGTAATATTTCCCCGCAGTAATTATTCAGCGCAGTAATATTTCCAGTTGCAGTATTATTCCTTACTTGGCCTATTCCATCGTCAGTCATTGCCCCCGCGTCATAGAACACCGGGTAGCCTGTCGTATGTGGTTGTATCTGAGAAAGGGATTTTTCAAGGAGTACAAATTCCTTAGTTTTTCTTCCTCTCTTCTGGTAGCAATGCAAAATTTCTTTTTGCTTCTTTAGCTATTGCAGTTGCAACACTGACCTCAAAACAGTAGTGTTAGTTAGTTACAACACACAGTTAACATTATTTCAAATGCAGACATCAGTAATGGGAAAATATTGTTATCGCTCGAAAAGTATGATAAGCAGAAATCGTGTTAGAGGGGAAGACATTATAGAAACTCTTAATACATTCTAGTCTCTCGCGTGGTTAACCCAAGGCTTCAGGGGCCTCTGTCCAGTTAAAGTCACAAACTTTCATGTCGGTTTTCAGTCACTGCTGGTGTTAAAGATAAGTGCTGCTACAGGGCACTCAACCTGTAGTACGTGGCCCCCGAATCCCCATATTCGACAGCACATATGGGATTTTTTATCGATAGCAACTGTTGATTTCTTATATTGCAACCTGGTTTGGCCGAACCCTATTCTCGTTTTTGCCAGTTTCAAGTTGCTTTCTATTTTATATTAGTATCAAGTTACCCCCAACACAGCTCTTATCGCTAAGCAAGTAGTAAAATGGCTAGCAGAGTGAACTCGAAGAACGAGGAGTCCCATGGGAAGGTGAATGACCATGTGCTGCATGCCAGAAGAAAGGGTGATGGTGTACGATCGCAAGGTCCAATGCCAAGGACAGACACTACAACTATGCAGACGGTGTTTAGATGCTTGCTGGAGTTGCCTATTAGTGATCTTGCTTATGTCATTTATCATTTCTTCCACAGAAAACAATCCCATCCCTCCCCAAAACAACAACAACACCACAAAAACAAATGTCCACCTCATCCAATGTTCAGCTGAACGAACAAGTTTTAAAATGGATATCTGAGACCAAAGAAGCGATTAATACGACTCAAGAAGAATTCGATAAAGTAGTCAACATTATTTTAAAGGAGGGAAAAGGCCTAACTGGCGATGAAGCTGCCTTCATAAAAAGATGCGTCGTCATGTCTGGAAGTCTCGCAGATCACAAGCAGAAGCTAACAACAGACTTAGAGGACCTGAAGGTAGAAGAGAAAAACTACAGGGAGGTGCTGAAGAAATCTTCTGAGGTATACCTTTTACTTTTTGTTTGTAACGCATTTCGGGGTAAACCTGTCTGATCGGGTCCAACCTTTTTTTGTATTGGTCACAGTACAGCCCTTCGGATTGATTATTGAAATTACTTGTTCACCAAAAGAAAAACAATCATCCACACAGACGCCTGATGTTGTACCATACACAGTAGAGGAGGTAGAGAAGCTTTTGGACCCTTCAAAAATGAAGATGGAGACTGTTGTTGCAAATAAGCCACTCCTTGATAGGGAAAATGCACGCAATGCACTTGATGTGGTGTTGCATCAAAAACGTATAAATGATAGGTGGCATGTCATCACAACTGTAGGAATTCCAGGCTCAGGGAAGACCTTCCTGCTACGTAAAGGGATTATGTATGAATGGTATCCTGATCGAAGTATTATGATGACCTTTTATGAGCATGCACAGATTATCGATGATGGAAAGATGGATCCGCTTGTTGCCTTTGCTCGTCAGCTTGTCCAAACAAACAACTTCAGAGGAGACGTTGATTTCAACCGCATTGTAGACTTCCATGGAGTGATCACAGCCTTTCGACAGAAGCTTGGCCTATCTGATGAGATCCCTTTGATTGTCTGTATTGATGAACTTATTAAATTGCGTGAACATCACATTATGCTCTTGCGAAGGGAAGGTGTGGATGAGCAAAGGTTGAAACTCCAAGCCACAGATCGATGCAAAATGCTGAGAACTGCCCTGATGGCCTATCAGGACAGATGCACTAATAACAAGTTACCCGAGATACGATTTGTCTGGACGTCACACACCGAGTTGTTTGATAACGAAATGACCGCGTCTGTAGGTAGTCGTCGTCAGATCGTTCACATACCATTAACAAACCTAACTCATGAAAATGCCCTGAATCTATTGAGACTTGACGAACTTAAAGGGGCAGGGGATCTGGTAACTGAGTGGTCATTGAATATGTGTGCTGGTAATCCCCGTGCGATTGTGAGTCTCCCCGAAGTGATTAATGACGCAAAGTGTTTTGGTACAGCTGGTCTTGCTTCACGCATAGCTAGTGGAATTTATAGAGCATGCATGTTTCAAACGCTTCACATTTCATTTGTTGAGGACCACCTCGCTGCAGTTCTCACAAAGTCACTCAACAGTGCCACAGAGGATGCATTACGAATTAGGGGTGCTCTCCACAAACTCTCCAATGGTGTTGAATGCTTAATTCCAAGTTTGGTTTGGGCATGGGCAAATGAAAAGCACACAAAGATGGTTGGGGAGTGGTTGATTGAATATTTCGGCAGTGATGCAAACATGAACCCCAAAACATTTGAAGAGACAACACTCTACTTTGAAGGGCTTCTGAACCATGCATACAGACAGCTGAAGAAAACACCATTTCTGAGTGAATATTTTGATGGGGCTGACCATATCCAGGAAAACATAAAAGAATTGATTGTTCACCCCAGGAAAGTGTTAAGAGCGGAAGAACCTTCATCCCTTAGCAGCTTGGGATCTGAAGAGCTTTACAATAAGCTCCAATCTGGACAAGCTGTGTACTCGAAAAATGTTGTCGGAGAGGGTGGTGACATTCTGATCCCTTTGATGCTCTCTGAAGGAAAGAAAAAGGCAACGCTCTACCTATTCTGTGCCCAGTGCAAACTAGCAAAGAGAGTCGATAGCCTCCAAGAAGTAGAAACGAAGGCTGTGGAAATTCCAGCTGTCCAGGAACTCCAGGCTTGGGCGAATAAACAGAAGAAACCACTTGATGTACATGGTCTTTATTTCACCACACACACACCCAAGCTTCAAACTGCAAAGCGGAAGGGTGTTTGGTTCACAAAGGATTCTATGGAGAAGTGGCTGAGCAGACTTGGTTTGCCAAGAGTCAATTACCACCATGCAAGAACCTCAACATCTGGTAGCTCCGCTGACCCTGCATCACCAAAACATAAAGAATCAAAGGAAAATTCCAATCAAATACCCCACGACACCACTAGAAATAAATTAAAAAGACACCTTTCAGAAAGCAGCAACGATACACCAAATCTAAGGTCTGAACCAACTGGTAGAGTTACTAAGAGAGGCAAAAGCCATGTGTCGGAGGAAAATGACTGGTAATAATGTAAAAAAACCCGCAAACCCGCACTAGAGATACCCGTCGAGGCTCGCTTCGCTCGCTTTGTTTTGTTTTTGTTTTTTTGAATTCAACTTGTTTTTCCTTTGGTTGAGTATGCTAAAATGACAACGATGGCTGGGTTATTATAATGGATATGTGGATTATTTCAAGTTAACCATTTTTTTCCAGCTGCATTTTTCTTCTGGTGCCTTACACAGCAAAAAAAGCAACCGAATTTTGTTCTACCACCAAGTGGAAAAAACCGCACTAATTTTTTCTCAAAAAAACCGCACTAATTTTTCCGCGCAGTAATATTTCCCCGCAGTAATTATTCAGCGCAGTAATATTTCCAGTTGCAGTATTATTCCTTACTTGGCCTATTCCATCGTCAGTCATTGCCCCCGCGTCATAGAACACCGGGTAGCCTGTCGTATGTGGTTGTATCTGAGAAAGGGATTTTTCAAGGAGTACAAATTCCTTAGTTTTTCTTCCTCTCTTCTGGTAGCAATGCAAAATTTCTTTTTGCTTCTTTAGCTATTGCAGTTGCAACACTGACCTCAAAACAGTAGTGTTAGTTAGTTACAACACACAGTTAACATTATTTCAAATGCAGACATCAGTAATGGGAAAATATTGTTATCGCTCGAAAAGTATGATAAGCAGAAATCGTGTTAGAGGGGAAGACATTATAGAAACTCTTAATACATTCTAGTCTCTCGCGTGGTTAACCCAAGGCTTCAGGGGCCTCTGTCCAGTTAAAGTCACAAACTTTCATGTCGGTTTTCAGTCACTGCTGGTGTTAAAGATAAGTGCTGCTACAGGGCACTCAACCTGTAGTACGTGGCCCCCGAATCCCCATATTCGACAGCACATATGGGATTTTTTATCGATAGCAACTGTTGATTTCTTATATTGCAACCTGGTTTGGCCGAACCCTATTCTCGTTTTTGCCAGTTTCAAGTTGCTTTCTATTTTATATTAGTATCAAGTTACCCCCAACACAGCTCTTATCGCTAAGCAAGTAGTAAAATGGCTAGCAGAGTGAACTCGAAGAACGAGGAGTCCCATGGGAAGGTGAATGACCATGTGCTGCATGCCAGAAGAAAGGGTGATGGTGTACGATCGCAAGGTCCAATGCCAAGGACAGACACTACAACTATGCAGACGGTGTTTAGATGCTTGCTGGAGTTGCCTATTAGTGATCTTGCTTATGTCATTTATCATTTCTTCCACAGAAAACAATCCCATCCCTCCCCAAAACAACAACAACACCACAAAAACAAATGTCCACCTCATCCAATGTTCAGCTGAACGAACAAGTTTTAAAATGGATATCTGAGACCAAAGAAGCGATTAATACGACTCAAGAAGAATTCGATAAAGTAGTCAACATTATTTTAAAGGAGGGAAAAGGCCTAACTGGCGATGAAGCTGCCTTCATAAAAAGATGCGTCGTCATGTCTGGAAGTCTCGCAGATCACAAGCAGAAGCTAACAACAGACTTAGAGGACCTGAAGGTAGAAGAGAAAAACTACAGGGAGGTGCTGAAGAAATCTTCTGAGGTATACCTTTTACTTTTTGTTTGTAACGCATTTCGGGGTAAACCTGTCTGATCGGGTCCAACCTTTTTTTGTATTGGTCACAGTACAGCCCTTCGGATTGATTATTGAAATTACTTGTTCACCAAAAGAAAAACAATCATCCACACAGACGCCTGATGTTGTACCATACACAGTAGAGGAGGTAGAGAAGCTTTTGGACCCTTCAAAAATGAAGATGGAGACTGTTGTTGCAAATAAGCCACTCCTTGATAGGGAAAATGCACGCAATGCACTTGATGTGGTGTTGCATCAAAAACGTATAAATGATAGGTGGCATGTCATCACAACTGTAGGAATTCCAGGCTCAGGGAAGACCTTCCTGCTACGTAAAGGGATTATGTATGAATGGTATCCTGATCGAAGTATTATGATGACCTTTTATGAGCATGCACAGATTATCGATGATGGAAAGATGGATCCGCTTGTTGCCTTTGCTCGTCAGCTTGTCCAAACAAACAACTTCAGAGGAGACGTTGATTTCAACCGCATTGTAGACTTCCATGGAGTGATCACAGCCTTTCGACAGAAGCTTGGCCTATCTGATGAGATCCCTTTGATTGTCTGTATTGATGAACTTATTAAATTGCGTGAACATCACATTATGCTCTTGCGAAGGGAAGGTGTGGATGAGCAAAGGTTGAAACTCCAAGCCACAGATCGATGCAAAATGCTGAGAACTGCCCTGATGGCCTATCAGGACAGATGCACTAATAACAAGTTACCCGAGATACGATTTGTCTGGACGTCACACACCGAGTTGTTTGATAACGAAATGACCGCGTCTGTAGGTAGTCGTCGTCAGATCGTTCACATACCATTAACAAACCTAACTCATGAAAATGCCCTGAATCTATTGAGACTTGACGAACTTAAAGGGGCAGGGGATCTGGTAACTGAGTGGTCATTGAATATGTGTGCTGGTAATCCCCGTGCGATTGTGAGTCTCCCCGAAGTGATTAATGACGCAAAGTGTTTTGGTACAGCTGGTCTTGCTTCACGCATAGCTAGTGGAATTTATAGAGCATGCATGTTTCAAACGCTTCACATTTCATTTGTTGAGGACCACCTCGCTGCAGTTCTCACAAAGTCACTCAACAGTGCCACAGAGGATGCATTACGAATTAGGGGTGCTCTCCACAAACTCTCCAATGGTGTTGAATGCTTAATTCCAAGTTTGGTTTGGGCATGGGCAAATGAAAAGCACACAAAGATGGTTGGGGAGTGGTTGATTGAATATTTCGGCAGTGATGCAAACATGAACCCCAAAACATTTGAAGAGACAACACTCTACTTTGAAGGGCTTCTGAACCATGCATACAGACAGCTGAAGAAAACACCATTTCTGAGTGAATATTTTGATGGGGCTGACCATATCCAGGAAAACATAAAAGAATTGATTGTTCACCCCAGGAAAGTGTTAAGAGCGGAAGAACCTTCATCCCTTAGCAGCTTGGGATCTGAAGAGCTTTACAATAAGCTCCAATCTGGACAAGCTGTGTACTCGAAAAATGTTGTCGGAGAGGGTGGTGACATTCTGATCCCTTTGATGCTCTCTGAAGGAAAGAAAAAGGCAACGCTCTACCTATTCTGTGCCCAGTGCAAACTAGCAAAGAGAGTCGATAGCCTCCAAGAAGTAGAAACGAAGGCTGTGGAAATTCCAGCTGTCCAGGAACTCCAGGCTTGGGCGAATAAACAGAAGAAACCACTTGATGTACATGGTCTTTATTTCACCACACACACACCCAAGCTTCAAACTGCAAAGCGGAAGGGTGTTTGGTTCACAAAGGATTCTATGGAGAAGTGGCTGAGCAGACTTGGTTTGCCAAGAGTCAATTACCACCATGCAAGAACCTCAACATCTGGTAGCTCCGCTGACCCTGCATCACCAAAACATAAAGAATCAAAGGAAAATTCCAATCAAATACCCCACGACACCACTAGAAATAAATTAAAAAGACACCTTTCAGAAAGCAGCAACGATACACCAAATCTAAGGTCTGAACCAACTGGTAGAGTTACTAAGAGAGGCAAAAGCCATGTGTCGGAGGAAAATGACTGGTAATAATGTAAAAAAACCCGCAAACCCGCACTAGAGATACCCGTCGAGGCTCGCTTCGCTCGCTTTGTTTTGTTTTTGTTTTTTTGAATTCAACTTGTTTTTCCTTTGGTTGAGTATGCTAAAATGACAACGATGGCTGGGTTATTATAATGGATATGTGGATTATTTCAAGTTAACCATTTTTTTCCAGCTGCATTTTTCTTCTGGTGCCTTACACAGCAAAAAAAGCAACCGAATTTTGTTCTACCACCAAGTGGAAAAAACCGCACTAATTTTTTCTCAAAAAAACCGCACTAATTTTTCCGCGCAGTAATATTTCCCCGCAGTAATTATTCAGCGCAGTAATATTTCCAGTTGCAGTATTATTCCTTACTTGGCCTATTCCATCGTCAGTCATTGCCCCCGCGTCATAGAACACCGGGTAGCCTGTCGTATGTGGTTGTATCTGAGAAAGGGATTTTTCAAGGAGTACAAATTCCTTAGTTTTTCTTCCTCTCTTCTGGTAGCAATGCAAAATTTCTTTTTGCTTCTTTAGCTATTGCAGTTGCAACACTGACCTCAAAACAGTAGTGTTAGTTAGTTACAACACACAGTTAACATTATTTCAAATGCAGACATCAGTAATGGGAAAATATTGTTATCGCTCGAAAAGTATGATAAGCAGAAATCGTGTTAGAGGGGAAGACATTATAGAAACTCTTAATACATTCTAGTCTCTCGCGTGGTTAACCCAAGGCTTCAGGGGCCTCTGTCCAGTTAAAGTCACAAACTTTCATGTCGGTTTTCAGTCACTGCTGGTGTTAAAGATAAGTGCTGCTACAGGGCACTCAACCTGTAGTACGTGGCCCCCGAATCCCCATATTCGACAGCACATATGGGATTTTTTATCGATAGCAACTGTTGATTTCTTATATTGCAACCTGGTTTGGCCGAACCCTATTCTCGTTTTTGCCAGTTTCAAGTTGCTTTCTATTTTATATTAGTATCAAGTTACCCCCAACACAGCTCTTATCGCTAAGCAAGTAGTAAAATGGCTAGCAGAGTGAACTCGAAGAACGAGGAGTCCCATGGGAAGGTGAATGACCATGTGCTGCATGCCAGAAGAAAGGGTGATGGTGTACGATCGCAAGGTCCAATGCCAAGGACAGACACTACAACTATGCAGACGGTGTTTAGATGCTTGCTGGAGTTGCCTATTAGTGATCTTGCTTATGTCATTTATCATTTCTTCCACAGAAAACAATCCCATCCCTCCCCAAAACAACAACAACACCACAAAAACAAATGTCCACCTCATCCAATGTTCAGCTGAACGAACAAGTTTTAAAATGGATATCTGAGACCAAAGAAGCGATTAATACGACTCAAGAAGAATTCGATAAAGTAGTCAACATTATTTTAAAGGAGGGAAAAGGCCTAACTGGCGATGAAGCTGCCTTCATAAAAAGATGCGTCGTCATGTCTGGAAGTCTCGCAGATCACAAGCAGAAGCTAACAACAGACTTAGAGGACCTGAAGGTAGAAGAGAAAAACTACAGGGAGGTGCTGAAGAAATCTTCTGAGGTATACCTTTTACTTTTTGTTTGTAACGCATTTCGGGGTAAACCTGTCTGATCGGGTCCAACCTTTTTTTGTATTGGTCACAGTACAGCCCTTCGGATTGATTATTGAAATTACTTGTTCACCAAAAGAAAAACAATCATCCACACAGACGCCTGATGTTGTACCATACACAGTAGAGGAGGTAGAGAAGCTTTTGGACCCTTCAAAAATGAAGATGGAGACTGTTGTTGCAAATAAGCCACTCCTTGATAGGGAAAATGCACGCAATGCACTTGATGTGGTGTTGCATCAAAAACGTATAAATGATAGGTGGCATGTCATCACAACTGTAGGAATTCCAGGCTCAGGGAAGACCTTCCTGCTACGTAAAGGGATTATGTATGAATGGTATCCTGATCGAAGTATTATGATGACCTTTTATGAGCATGCACAGATTATCGATGATGGAAAGATGGATCCGCTTGTTGCCTTTGCTCGTCAGCTTGTCCAAACAAACAACTTCAGAGGAGACGTTGATTTCAACCGCATTGTAGACTTCCATGGAGTGATCACAGCCTTTCGACAGAAGCTTGGCCTATCTGATGAGATCCCTTTGATTGTCTGTATTGATGAACTTATTAAATTGCGTGAACATCACATTATGCTCTTGCGAAGGGAAGGTGTGGATGAGCAAAGGTTGAAACTCCAAGCCACAGATCGATGCAAAATGCTGAGAACTGCCCTGATGGCCTATCAGGACAGATGCACTAATAACAAGTTACCCGAGATACGATTTGTCTGGACGTCACACACCGAGTTGTTTGATAACGAAATGACCGCGTCTGTAGGTAGTCGTCGTCAGATCGTTCACATACCATTAACAAACCTAACTCATGAAAATGCCCTGAATCTATTGAGACTTGACGAACTTAAAGGGGCAGGGGATCTGGTAACTGAGTGGTCATTGAATATGTGTGCTGGTAATCCCCGTGCGATTGTGAGTCTCCCCGAAGTGATTAATGACGCAAAGTGTTTTGGTACAGCTGGTCTTGCTTCACGCATAGCTAGTGGAATTTATAGAGCATGCATGTTTCAAACGCTTCACATTTCATTTGTTGAGGACCACCTCGCTGCAGTTCTCACAAAGTCACTCAACAGTGCCACAGAGGATGCATTACGAATTAGGGGTGCTCTCCACAAACTCTCCAATGGTGTTGAATGCTTAATTCCAAGTTTGGTTTGGGCATGGGCAAATGAAAAGCACACAAAGATGGTTGGGGAGTGGTTGATTGAATATTTCGGCAGTGATGCAAACATGAACCCCAAAACATTTGAAGAGACAACACTCTACTTTGAAGGGCTTCTGAACCATGCATACAGACAGCTGAAGAAAACACCATTTCTGAGTGAATATTTTGATGGGGCTGACCATATCCAGGAAAACATAAAAGAATTGATTGTTCACCCCAGGAAAGTGTTAAGAGCGGAAGAACCTTCATCCCTTAGCAGCTTGGGATCTGAAGAGCTTTACAATAAGCTCCAATCTGGACAAGCTGTGTACTCGAAAAATGTTGTCGGAGAGGGTGGTGACATTCTGATCCCTTTGATGCTCTCTGAAGGAAAGAAAAAGGCAACGCTCTACCTATTCTGTGCCCAGTGCAAACTAGCAAAGAGAGTCGATAGCCTCCAAGAAGTAGAAACGAAGGCTGTGGAAATTCCAGCTGTCCAGGAACTCCAGGCTTGGGCGAATAAACAGAAGAAACCACTTGATGTACATGGTCTTTATTTCACCACACACACACCCAAGCTTCAAACTGCAAAGCGGAAGGGTGTTTGGTTCACAAAGGATTCTATGGAGAAGTGGCTGAGCAGACTTGGTTTGCCAAGAGTCAATTACCACCATGCAAGAACCTCAACATCTGGTAGCTCCGCTGACCCTGCATCACCAAAACATAAAGAATCAAAGGAAAATTCCAATCAAATACCCCACGACACCACTAGAAATAAATTAAAAAGACACCTTTCAGAAAGCAGCAACGATACACCAAATCTAAGGTCTGAACCAACTGGTAGAGTTACTAAGAGAGGCAAAAGCCATGTGTCGGAGGAAAATGACTGGTAATAATGTAAAAAAACCCGCAAACCCGCACTAGAGATACCCGTCGAGGCTCGCTTCGCTCGCTTTGTTTTGTTTTTGTTTTTTTGAATTCAACTTGTTTTTCCTTTGGTTGAGTATGCTAAAATGACAACGATGGCTGGGTTATTATAATGGATATGTGGATTATTTCAAGTTAACCATTTTTTTCCAGCTGCATTTTTCTTCTGGTGCCTTACACAGCAAAAAAAGCAACCGAATTTTGTTCTACCACCAAGTGGAAAAAACCGCACTAATTTTTCCGCGCAGTAATATTTCCCCGCAGTAATTATTCAGCGCAGTAATATTTCCAGTTGCAGTATTATTCCTTACTTGGCCTATTCCATCGTCAGTCATTGCCCCCGCGTCATAGAACACCGGGTAGCCTGTCGTATGTGGTTGTATCTGAGAAAGGGATTTTTCAAGGAGTACAAATTCCTTAGTTTTTCTTCCTCTCTTCTGGTAGCAATGCAAAATTTCTTTTTGCTTCTTTAGCTATTGCAGTTGCAACACTGACCTCAAAACAGTAGTGTTAGTTAGTTACAACACACAGTTAACATTATTTCAAATGCAGACATCAGTAATGGGAAAATATTGTTATCGCTCGAAAAGTATGATAAGCAGAAATCGTGTTAGAGGGGAAGACATTATAGAAACTCTTAATACATTCTAGTCTCTCGCGTGGTTAACCCAAGGCTTCAGGGGCCTCTGTCCAGTTAAAGTCACAAACTTTCATGTCGGTTTTCAGTCACTGCTGGTGTTAAAGATAAGTGCTGCTACAGGGCACTCAACCTGTAGTACGTGGCCCCCGAATCCCCATATTCGACAGCACATATGGGATTTTTTATCGATAGCAACTGTTGATTTCTTATATTGCAACCTGGTTTGGCCGAACCCTATTCTCGTTTTTGCCAGTTTCAAGTTGCTTTCTATTTTATATTAGTATCAAGTTACCCCCAACACAGCTCTTATCGCTAAGCAAGTAGTAAAATGGCTAGCAGAGTGAACTCGAAGAACGAGGAGTCCCATGGGAAGGTGAATGACCATGTGCTGCATGCCAGAAGAAAGGGTGATGGTGTACGATCGCAAGGTCCAATGCCAAGGACAGACACTACAACTATGCAGACGGTGTTTAGATGCTTGCTGGAGTTGCCTATTAGTGATCTTGCTTATGTCATTTATCATTTCTTCCACAGAAAACAATCCCATCCCTCCCCAAAACAACAACAACACCACAAAAACAAATGTCCACCTCATCCAATGTTCAGCTGAACGAACAAGTTTTAAAATGGATATCTGAGACCAAAGAAGCGATTAATACGACTCAAGAAGAATTCGATAAAGTAGTCAACATTATTTTAAAGGAGGGAAAAGGCCTAACTGGCGATGAAGCTGCCTTCATAAAAAGATGCGTCGTCATGTCTGGAAGTCTCGCAGATCACAAGCAGAAGCTAACAACAGACTTAGAGGACCTGAAGGTAGAAGAGAAAAACTACAGGGAGGTGCTGAAGAAATCTTCTGAGGTATACCTTTTACTTTTTGTTTGTAACGCATTTCGGGGTAAACCTGTCTGATCGGGTCCAACCTTTTTTTGTATTGGTCACAGTACAGCCCTTCGGATTGATTATTGAAATTACTTGTTCACCAAAAGAAAAACAATCATCCACACAGACGCCTGATGTTGTACCATACACAGTAGAGGAGGTAGAGAAGCTTTTGGACCCTTCAAAAATGAAGATGGAGACTGTTGTTGCAAATAAGCCACTCCTTGATAGGGAAAATGCACGCAATGCACTTGATGTGGTGTTGCATCAAAAACGTATAAATGATAGGTGGCATGTCATCACAACTGTAGGAATTCCAGGCTCAGGGAAGACCTTCCTGCTACGTAAAGGGATTATGTATGAATGGTATCCTGATCGAAGTATTATGATGACCTTTTATGAGCATGCACAGATTATCGATGATGGAAAGATGGATCCGCTTGTTGCCTTTGCTCGTCAGCTTGTCCAAACAAACAACTTCAGAGGAGACGTTGATTTCAACCGCATTGTAGACTTCCATGGAGTGATCACAGCCTTTCGACAGAAGCTTGGCCTATCTGATGAGATCCCTTTGATTGTCTGTATTGATGAACTTATTAAATTGCGTGAACATCACATTATGCTCTTGCGAAGGGAAGGTGTGGATGAGCAAAGGTTGAAACTCCAAGCCACAGATCGATGCAAAATGCTGAGAACTGCCCTGATGGCCTATCAGGACAGATGCACTAATAACAAGTTACCCGAGATACGATTTGTCTGGACGTCACACACCGAGTTGTTTGATAACGAAATGACCGCGTCTGTAGGTAGTCGTCGTCAGATCGTTCACATACCATTAACAAACCTAACTCATGAAAATGCCCTGAATCTATTGAGACTTGACGAACTTAAAGGGGCAGGGGATCTGGTAACTGAGTGGTCATTGAATATGTGTGCTGGTAATCCCCGTGCGATTGTGAGTCTCCCCGAAGTGATTAATGACGCAAAGTGTTTTGGTACAGCTGGTCTTGCTTCACGCATAGCTAGTGGAATTTATAGAGCATGCATGTTTCAAACGCTTCACATTTCATTTGTTGAGGACCACCTCGCTGCAGTTCTCACAAAGTCACTCAACAGTGCCACAGAGGATGCATTACGAATTAGGGGTGCTCTCCACAAACTCTCCAATGGTGTTGAATGCTTAATTCCAAGTTTGGTTTGGGCATGGGCAAATGAAAAGCACACAAAGATGGTTGGGGAGTGGTTGATTGAATATTTCGGCAGTGATGCAAACATGAACCCCAAAACATTTGAAGAGACAACACTCTACTTTGAAGGGCTTCTGAACCATGCATACAGACAGCTGAAGAAAACACCATTTCTGAGTGAATATTTTGATGGGGCTGACCATATCCAGGAAAACATAAAAGAATTGATTGTTCACCCCAGGAAAGTGTTAAGAGCGGAAGAACCTTCATCCCTTAGCAGCTTGGGATCTGAAGAGCTTTACAATAAGCTCCAATCTGGACAAGCTGTGTACTCGAAAAATGTTGTCGGAGAGGGTGGTGACATTCTGATCCCTTTGATGCTCTCTGAAGGAAAGAAAAAGGCAACGCTCTACCTATTCTGTGCCCAGTGCAAACTAGCAAAGAGAGTCGATAGCCTCCAAGAAGTAGAAACGAAGGCTGTGGAAATTCCAGCTGTCCAGGAACTCCAGGCTTGGGCGAATAAACAGAAGAAACCACTTGATGTACATGGTCTTTATTTCACCACACACACACCCAAGCTTCAAACTGCAAAGCGGAAGGGTGTTTGGTTCACAAAGGATTCTATGGAGAAGTGGCTGAGCAGACTTGGTTTGCCAAGAGTCAATTACCACCATGCAAGAACCTCAACATCTGGTAGCTCCGCTGACCCTGCATCACCAAAACATAAAGAATCAAAGGAAAATTCCAATCAAATACCCCACGACACCACTAGAAATAAATTAAAAAGACACCTTTCAGAAAGCAGCAACGATACACCAAATCTAAGGTCTGAACCAACTGGTAGAGTTACTAAGAGAGGCAAAAGCCATGTGTCGGAGGAAAATGACTGGTAATAATGTAAAAAAACCCGCAAACCCGCACTAGAGATACCCGTCGAGGCTCGCTTCGCTCGCTTTGTTTTGTTTTTGTTTTTTTGAATTCAACTTGTTTTTCCTTTGGTTGAGTATGCTAAAATGACAACGATGGCTGGGTTATTATAATGGATATGTGGATTATTTCAAGTTAACCATTTTTTTCCAGCTGCATTTTTCTTCTGGTGCCTTACACAGCAAAAAAAGCAACCGAATTTTGTTCTACCACCAAGTGGAAAAAACCGCACTAATTTTTTCTCAAAAAAACCGCACTAATTTTTCCGCGCAGTAATATTTCCCCGCAGTAATTATTCAGCGCAGTAATATTTCCAGTTGCAGTATTATTCCTTACTTGGCCTATTCCATCGTCAGTCATTGCCCCCGCGTCATAGAACACCGGGTAGCCTGTCGTATGTGGTTGTATCTGAGAAAGGGATTTTTCAAGGAGTACAAATTCCTTAGTTTTTCTTCCTCTCTTCTGGTAGCAATGCAAAATTTCTTTTTGCTTCTTTAGCTATTGCAGTTGCAACACTGACCTCAAAACAGTAGTGTTAGTTAGTTACAACACACAGTTAACATTATTTCAAATGCAGACATCAGTAATGGGAAAATATTGTTATCGCTCGAAAAGTATGATAAGCAGAAATCGTGTTAGAGGGGAAGACATTATAGAAACTCTTAATACATTCTAGTCTCTCGCGTGGTTAACCCAAGGCTTCAGGGGCCTCTGTCCAGTTAAAGTCACAAACTTTCATGTCGGTTTTCAGTCACTGCTGGTGTTAAAGATAAGTGCTGCTACAGGGCACTCAACCTGTAGTACGTGGCCCCCGAATCCCCATATTCGACAGCACATATGGGATTTTTTATCGATAGCAACTGTTGATTTCTTATATTGCAACCTGGTTTGGCCGAACCCTATTCTCGTTTTTGCCAGTTTCAAGTTGCTTTCTATTTTATATTAGTATCAAGTTACCCCCAACACAGCTCTTATCGCTAAGCAAGTAGTAAAATGGCTAGCAGAGTGAACTCGAAGAACGAGGAGTCCCATGGGAAGGTGAATGACCATGTGCTGCATGCCAGAAGAAAGGGTGATGGTGTACGATCGCAAGGTCCAATGCCAAGGACAGACACTACAACTATGCAGACGGTGTTTAGATGCTTGCTGGAGTTGCCTATTAGTGATCTTGCTTATGTCATTTATCATTTCTTCCACAGAAAACAATCCCATCCCTCCCCAAAACAACAACAACACCACAAAAACAAATGTCCACCTCATCCAATGTTCAGCTGAACGAACAAGTTTTAAAATGGATATCTGAGACCAAAGAAGCGATTAATACGACTCAAGAAGAATTCGATAAAGTAGTCAACATTATTTTAAAGGAGGGAAAAGGCCTAACTGGCGATGAAGCTGCCTTCATAAAAAGATGCGTCGTCATGTCTGGAAGTCTCGCAGATCACAAGCAGAAGCTAACAACAGACTTAGAGGACCTGAAGGTAGAAGAGAAAAACTACAGGGAGGTGCTGAAGAAATCTTCTGAGGTATACCTTTTACTTTTTGTTTGTAACGCATTTCGGGGTAAACCTGTCTGATCGGGTCCAACCTTTTTTTGTATTGGTCACAGTACAGCCCTTCGGATTGATTATTGAAATTACTTGTTCACCAAAAGAAAAACAATCATCCACACAGACGCCTGATGTTGTACCATACACAGTAGAGGAGGTAGAGAAGCTTTTGGACCCTTCAAAAATGAAGATGGAGACTGTTGTTGCAAATAAGCCACTCCTTGATAGGGAAAATGCACGCAATGCACTTGATGTGGTGTTGCATCAAAAACGTATAAATGATAGGTGGCATGTCATCACAACTGTAGGAATTCCAGGCTCAGGGAAGACCTTCCTGCTACGTAAAGGGATTATGTATGAATGGTATCCTGATCGAAGTATTATGATGACCTTTTATGAGCATGCACAGATTATCGATGATGGAAAGATGGATCCGCTTGTTGCCTTTGCTCGTCAGCTTGTCCAAACAAACAACTTCAGAGGAGACGTTGATTTCAACCGCATTGTAGACTTCCATGGAGTGATCACAGCCTTTCGACAGAAGCTTGGCCTATCTGATGAGATCCCTTTGATTGTCTGTATTGATGAACTTATTAAATTGCGTGAACATCACATTATGCTCTTGCGAAGGGAAGGTGTGGATGAGCAAAGGTTGAAACTCCAAGCCACAGATCGATGCAAAATGCTGAGAACTGCCCTGATGGCCTATCAGGACAGATGCACTAATAACAAGTTACCCGAGATACGATTTGTCTGGACGTCACACACCGAGTTGTTTGATAACGAAATGACCGCGTCTGTAGGTAGTCGTCGTCAGATCGTTCACATACCATTAACAAACCTAACTCATGAAAATGCCCTGAATCTATTGAGACTTGACGAACTTAAAGGGGCAGGGGATCTGGTAACTGAGTGGTCATTGAATATGTGTGCTGGTAATCCCCGTGCGATTGTGAGTCTCCCCGAAGTGATTAATGACGCAAAGTGTTTTGGTACAGCTGGTCTTGCTTCACGCATAGCTAGTGGAATTTATAGAGCATGCATGTTTCAAACGCTTCACATTTCATTTGTTGAGGACCACCTCGCTGCAGTTCTCACAAAGTCACTCAACAGTGCCACAGAGGATGCATTACGAATTAGGGGTGCTCTCCACAAACTCTCCAATGGTGTTGAATGCTTAATTCCAAGTTTGGTTTGGGCATGGGCAAATGAAAAGCACACAAAGATGGTTGGGGAGTGGTTGATTGAATATTTCGGCAGTGATGCAAACATGAACCCCAAAACATTTGAAGAGACAACACTCTACTTTGAAGGGCTTCTGAACCATGCATACAGACAGCTGAAGAAAACACCATTTCTGAGTGAATATTTTGATGGGGCTGACCATATCCAGGAAAACATAAAAGAATTGATTGTTCACCCCAGGAAAGTGTTAAGAGCGGAAGAACCTTCATCCCTTAGCAGCTTGGGATCTGAAGAGCTTTACAATAAGCTCCAATCTGGACAAGCTGTGTACTCGAAAAATGTTGTCGGAGAGGGTGGTGACATTCTGATCCCTTTGATGCTCTCTGAAGGAAAGAAAAAGGCAACGCTCTACCTATTCTGTGCCCAGTGCAAACTAGCAAAGAGAGTCGATAGCCTCCAAGAAGTAGAAACGAAGGCTGTGGAAATTCCAGCTGTCCAGGAACTCCAGGCTTGGGCGAATAAACAGAAGAAACCACTTGATGTACATGGTCTTTATTTCACCACACACACACCCAAGCTTCAAACTGCAAAGCGGAAGGGTGTTTGGTTCACAAAGGATTCTATGGAGAAGTGGCTGAGCAGACTTGGTTTGCCAAGAGTCAATTACCACCATGCAAGAACCTCAACATCTGGTAGCTCCGCTGACCCTGCATCACCAAAACATAAAGAATCAAAGGAAAATTCCAATCAAATACCCCACGACACCACTAGAAATAAATTAAAAAGACACCTTTCAGAAAGCAGCAACGATACACCAAATCTAAGGTCTGAACCAACTGGTAGAGTTACTAAGAGAGGCAAAAGCCATGTGTCGGAGGAAAATGACTGGTAATAATGTAAAAAAACCCGCAAACCCGCACTAGAGATACCCGTCGAGGCTCGCTTCGCTCGCTTTGTTTTGTTTTTGTTTTTTTGAATTCAACTTGTTTTTCCTTTGGTTGAGTATGCTAAAATGACAACGATGGCTGGGTTATTATAATGGATATGTGGATTATTTCAAGTTAACCATTTTTTTCCAGCTGCATTTTTCTTCTGGTGCCTTACACAGCAAAAAAAGCAACCGAATTTTGTTCTACCACCAAGTGGAAAAAACCGCACTAATTTTTTCTCAAAAAAACCGCACTAATTTTTCCGCGCAGTAATATTTCCCCGCAGTAATTATTCAGCGCAGTAATATTTCCAGTTGCAGTATTATTCCTTACTTGGCCTATTCCATCGTCAGTCATTGCCCCCGCGTCATAGAACACCGGGTAGCCTGTCGTATGTGGTTGTATCTGAGAAAGGGATTTTTCAAGGAGTACAAATTCCTTAGTTTTTCTTCCTCTCTTCTGGTAGCAATGCAAAATTTCTTTTTGCTTCTTTAGCTATTGCAGTTGCAACACTGACCTCAAAACAGTAGTGTTAGTTAGTTACAACACACAGTTAACATTATTTCAAATGCAGACATCAGTAATGGGAAAATATTGTTATCGCTCGAAAAGTATGATAAGCAGAAATCGTGTTAGAGGGGAAGACATTATAGAAACTCTTAATACATTCTAGTCTCTCGCGTGGTTAACCCAAGGCTTCAGGGGCCTCTGTCCAGTTAAAGTCACAAACTTTCATGTCGGTTTTCAGTCACTGCTGGTGTTAAAGATAAGTGCTGCTACAGGGCACTCAACCTGTAGTACGTGGCCCCCGAATCCCCATATTCGACAGCACATATGGGATTTTTTATCGATAGCAACTGTTGATTTCTTATATTGCAACCTGGTTTGGCCGAACCCTATTCTCGTTTTTGCCAGTTTCAAGTTGCTTTCTATTTTATATTAGTATCAAGTTACCCCCAACACAGCTCTTATCGCTAAGCAAGTAGTAAAATGGCTAGCAGAGTGAACTCGAAGAACGAGGAGTCCCATGGGAAGGTGAATGACCATGTGCTGCATGCCAGAAGAAAGGGTGATGGTGTACGATCGCAAGGTCCAATGCCAAGGACAGACACTACAACTATGCAGACGGTGTTTAGATGCTTGCTGGAGTTGCCTATTAGTGATCTTGCTTATGTCATTTATCATTTCTTCCACAGAAAACAATCCCATCCCTCCCCAAAACAACAACAACACCACAAAAACAAATGTCCACCTCATCCAATGTTCAGCTGAACGAACAAGTTTTAAAATGGATATCTGAGACCAAAGAAGCGATTAATACGACTCAAGAAGAATTCGATAAAGTAGTCAACATTATTTTAAAGGAGGGAAAAGGCCTAACTGGCGATGAAGCTGCCTTCATAAAAAGATGCGTCGTCATGTCTGGAAGTCTCGCAGATCACAAGCAGAAGCTAACAACAGACTTAGAGGACCTGAAGGTAGAAGAGAAAAACTACAGGGAGGTGCTGAAGAAATCTTCTGAGGTATACCTTTTACTTTTTGTTTGTAACGCATTTCGGGGTAAACCTGTCTGATCGGGTCCAACCTTTTTTTGTATTGGTCACAGTACAGCCCTTCGGATTGATTATTGAAATTACTTGTTCACCAAAAGAAAAACAATCATCCACAGACGCCTGATGTTGTACCATACACAGTAGAGGAGGTAGAGAAGCTTTTGGACCCTTCAAAAATGAAGATGGAGACTGTTGTTGCAAATAAGCCACTCCTTGATAGGGAAAATGCACGCAATGCACTTGATGTGGTGTTGCATCAAAAACGTATAAATGATAGGTGGTATGTCATCACAACTGTAGGAATTCCAGGCTCAGGGAAGACCTTCCTGCTACGTAAAGGGATTATGAATGAATGGTATCCTGATCGAAGTATTATGATGACCTTTTATGAGCATGCACAGATTATCGATGATGGAAAGATGGATCCGCTTGTTGCCTTTGCTCGTCAGCTTGTCCAAACAAACAACTTCAGAGGAGACGTTGATTTCAACCGCATTGTAGACTTCCATGGAGTGATCACAGCCTTTCGACAGAAGCTTGAACTCTCTGATGAGATCCCTTTGATTGTCTGTGTTGATGAACTTATTAAATTGCGTGAACATCACATTATGGAGCTTCAGAAACAAAGTGTGGATAAATCAGAACTCAAGAGTTGTGCAACAAATAGATGCAAAGCGCTGAGAACTGCCCTGATGGCCTATCAGGACATGTGTACCAATCGAAAGTTACCTGAGATACGATTTGTCTGGACGTCACACACCGAGTTGTTTGATAACGAAATGACCGCGTCTGTAGGTAGTCGTCGTCAGATCGTTCACATACCATTAACAAACCTAACTCATGAAAATGCCCTGAATCTATTGAGACTTGACGAACTTAAAGGGGCAGGGGATCTGGTAACTGAGTGGTCATTGAATATGTGTGCTGGTAATCCCCGTGCGATTGTGAGTCTCCCCGGAGTGATTAATGACGCAAAGCGTTTTGGTACAGCTGGTCTTGCTTCACGCATAGCTAGTGGAATTTATAGAGCATGCATGTTTCAAACGCTTCACATTTCATTTGTTGAGGACCACCTCGCTGCAGTTCTCACAAAGTCACTCAACAGTGCCACAGAGGATGCATTAAGAATTAGGGGTGCTCTCCACAAACTCTCCAATGGTGTTGAATGCTTAATTCCAAGTTTGGTTTGGGCATGGGCAAATGAAAAGCACACAAAGATGGTTGGGGAGTGGTTGATTGAATATTTCGGCAGTGATGCAAACATGAACCCCAAAACATTTGAAGAGACAACACTCTACTTTGAAGGGCTTCTGAACCATGCATACAGACAGCTGAAGAAAACACCATTTCTGAGTGAATATTTTGATGGGGCTGACCATATCCAGGAAAACATAAAAGAATTGATTGTTCACCCCAGGAAAGTGTTAAGAGCGGAAGAACCTTCATCCCTTAGCAGCTTGGGATCTGAAGAGCTTTACAATAAGCTCCAATCTGGACAAGCTGTGTACTCGAAAAATGTTGTCGGAGAGGGTGGTGACATTCTGATCCCTTTGATGCTCTCTGAAGGAAAGAAAAAGGCAACGCTCTACCTATTCTGTGCCCAGTGCAAACTAGCAAAGAGAGTCGATAGCCTCCAAGAAGTAGAAACGAAGGCTGTGGAAATTCCAGCTGTCCAGGAACTCCAGGCTTGGGCGAATAAACAGAAGAAACCACTTGATGTACATGGTCTTTATTTCACCACACACACACCCAAGCTTCAAACTGCAAAGCGGAAGGGTGTTTGGTTCACAAAGGATTCTATGGAGAAGTGGCTGAGCAGACTTGGTTTGCCAAGAGTCAATTACCACCATGCAAGAACCTCGACATCTGGTAGCTCCGCATTACTCAGACACCGGGCGATGAGCTGGTCTACACAACAAAGACCCCATCTACCCACAGCTAGATGCAATGCCCCAAACCTTTTACGGCGAATCTGTAGATTTTTGTAGAACTTTGATTTCTTATATTTCTATGGTGGCTTCAGTTACACCTTGAGAAAGAAAAAAAGAACCTTCTGGTACAATGCTGAGTCATCGTCCATTGCCTTCTCGGATCCCATGAGTTCTTTTAAGATGCTTTAATCCGCCGTTCTCCAATAGATTTAAGAAAGGTCCCTCAATTTCTTTTTAAGGGAAAACGCGTGTCTACTACTGCGTTCCATAGGCTAATCGAGCTGGTATTCGCTATGTAGGTTTACTGTTCCTTGATAGAAGAAATTCCCAAAAGTCCTTCAAAGTTTGTTTTAAAAAAACCAAAAACTAGTTGAAACAATAAAAGAAGAAGAAGACGAATAGGAAGAATGAACGTGTGAAGGAAAAAAAATAAATAAATAAAAGAAGGAGCAAGACTCGCTTCGCTCGTGCAAAGTTACTTATTTTGTGTTATTTTGAATTTAATTTGTTTTTCCTTTGCTTAAGTATGCTAAAATCCAAGGTCCGGCGCAGTTATGACATTAAGCTGACTGTCATCTTACCTGATCCTTTTGGTTTTCATTTCTTGCTGAGTGATATGGTTATGTGCTGCCCAAATCCTTTGTGGTACGTTTCTAAAGCTTTTCGGTAAGCCCACAGTACAATTATAATGCTTTGGGCAACTGGGGGTGAACGATCCTCGGTACTGTTCCGGGGTTTTCTATTTTCTTTCGTGGAGTGTGGGCATATGGCACATGTGGTCGTATTATAAAGAAAGATGTATATGAAAGAAAGAAGATTTTTTATTTTTTTCACCTTCAGATCATTTCTCTTTTATTTTCTTTAGTTGTTTACAACCTGTTAGCCTCTGGGCAAGGTGGAGGCTGGAAGTCGAGCACTTCCATCCAATACTATGAAACTACAATCAAATGTAAAAAAACCCGCAAACCCGCACTAGAGATACCCATCAGGCTCGCTTCGCTTGCGCAAAGTTATTTATTTTTTGTTTTTCTGAATTAAGCTTGTTTTTCCTTTGCCTAAGCATGCAAAACTTAAAACGATGGCTAGGTAATAGTGAGTACGTCGCTTATTTCAAGTTGCCCATTTTTATCTTTCTGAACAACCTTATTTTACAACCAAGTCAGTTTTTATTCCCTGTCAGGCTTTTTGGCCTCTTTTGGGGCATCCTTTCTGTTGTTCTATCTCTCAGTTAATTTTAGTTTTCTGTTTCATTCAGCTTTTTCTTCGCAAACGCAAACTGAACTTAAAAACAAATAATCTTCTGCCAAAGCGGATGGAACGCATCTTTACAATCAAGAGAACTACCAACTGGGTCAAGTGGTTACCCACATTGATCTCTCAGTACAACAGAACCCCTCACCGTACTCTACACGAGCAAGCTCCAGATGATATTACAAACGATTCAACAGAGGTCATGGTAGACAACATTGAAAAGTAGCAACCTGCTCCATCTAGCGGGTTTGTTGTGGGAGACGATGTAAGAAGAAGATTGAAAAAGACGATATTCGACAAGGGAACAAAGCAGGTATGGACGAAGACGATTTACAAGATCAACCACCTTAATGATGTCACAGCTAGACTCAATGATGGTTCAAGGGTTCGGTTCGATGACCTGCTTCCAATTGAGAAGGTTCGCAAACGGAGTGAGGATGCTGTTGTTGAAGAACCATCCCGAAGATCTGTTGAGACAAGGCACAAGACAGACAGAAAGATAAAGAAAGATATCCCCAAGAAATATCTGGATCTGATCGACCAACCACTGGATAAGATTGATAGACGCCAGAGAGCCAAAAGGTTTTGAACACATCTCATGCTTATGTATATAAGAACAAAACATATCACATCCAAACATACCAAACTAAACATGCCCCACTTTAGAACTTCTGAGTACTACAAGGATCTTATTCACAAACAGATGGTCGACGATGGATGCTACCCATCCCAGACGAAAGCATACAACGCATACAGAACGTGGAAGTACCGCCATTCAGTTCGTGGGGATGTTGAATGCGAATCATGCAGGACTATGTATAACCCCGATTCCCACGAAGCCCATTTAGAAAGTCCCACTCATATCTTACGAGCCAAAGAATGAACCATTTGTCACAGGTATACATATTTTCCCCCTTCTCGGTTTTTATTTTTCCCTTGACTATATAGACTGTGTACATATACTCATATTACAAAACCAATAAAAATTTCATAATGTCTAACAAACTTTACAAATACGGCAAGGTACCCACAGCAACCACTCTGGATGGTTGGGAGAAGCTCATAAAACACGAAATGAAAGCAACTAAGTTGCCCAGAAGTAAAACTCAAACCTACAGGAAGTACTACAATATCAGAGGTATCCTGATCAAGGGTATCAAAGATAATTTTGGTTCTGAGGTTGCTGAGGACTTAAAGGCATCTCTCGATTATTCATGGAAGAATTCGAACAAAGTGTTGGATCCAGCATCAGTCAGAAGGCAAAAGCAAGACAAAGCAGACTTCGATGATGAGAAGCATGGGTTCCACTCGAAAAGGCGATTCAAAAAGACCAAAAGAGTCTACAAGGCCAACGACATCATAAGCTTCGAGTTCGATGAACAGACCAAGGATCTCGATGGTGACGATCTACGTAACTTGATTGTGCGTAACCTTAAGAGGAGTGTATCACCAGATATTACAGCCTTGCTCAACAAAGGCCTCGGTGTGAAGCTCAAGCTGTTCTATAGGTATGAAGTTTCGAGAGAGGGAGATGACGGAGCCAATCCATTCGAAGCAATCCACTCCTCCAACCATACAGTTACAAACATTGACAGCTTGAATTTCGGAGAAATCTTTGCAACTCCTGTGATACTCATATTGAACTCGTCTGTAACGCTCCCGCTACCAGAACCTCCCTTGGTCACTGAGAGCTGATCCAACCACTGTGAACCATGATCTGATTCTTAATATTTAAAACGATTCGCTATTCCAGAGTCGAATGGATGTTCGTCTTTGTACAAGTGCCATTATTTAGCCTGCTCGTCATAAGCGGTCGACATGGTGGTATTTTGCCGTTCATCCAATCCGATTCGCTATTTTTCTTTTTTTACTACCTCCCACAATACCTTTTTTATCTTAACTACCAATATTCTAATTCCAGAGTTCGACAAAGTACAAACGAGAGCGAATGCAACACAAATATAATATTCGGTTTGTCGACTCTTACTACTACAGGGTTCGTGCTGTGCTGTAATTGGCTACGCATGCTCTCTTTATTTATGTTCTTCTTCAAAACATTTCTTTTTTTGAGTAGTGCTGTAACTGGCTTCTTCTCTTTGTTTTAGCAAATCTTGCATGTACTTAATTACCCTATTTCATCCTCAGTCTCACATGCATTTCGACTGGTCGGTAGTGGAGTGATGACGGGAAATGTATAGTTTACCTTTGATTTTATAACTTCACATAGGTACTATGAACGATGAGAGATCCAGTGGGATCACTCAGGGTCTAGTAGAGACCACCGATGTTGTGCGTTGATAGGCAAGGTGACCAACCTTGACATTCTTTCTTTTCTCTCCTGTTCTGACAAACACAAAATACACACACAGCTTACAGTGTGTTCTTTGTGTATGTTTTCTTCAGGTGTGAGTAGTTTTTTTGTTCTTGCTTTTCAGGGAGGGCCTTAGCCAAAAGCTAACAGTCCAAATCTCACCTGGTAATTCAACTCTGCAAGGGTTATTCCAGAGAAAGTTTGGTTTGTATCCCCTGGGTGTTTAGCGTTACCCCCCTTGCGATGCTAGCGCAAGAGTCGAGGTGTTATGTATTCCTCTCCGTTGCGCTACTTTATTTTTATTTTATTTTATTTAATTTGTTAAAAGAAAACAGGTAACTTTACATGAGCATCGGCTCGAACGGCTCTGGCGAAGCGAGTGAACGAGTCTGATTGCTGAGTATTGTATTCTGTTTTCTTGTTCTTTTTTTAATTTATTTCAAACAGGGCAACAGGGGGAAAGTTTGGTTTGTATCCCCTGGGTGTTTAGCGTCACCTGTTGAGGTGTAATGTATTCTGTTTACTTCTATCCCTTTGGTTTTTTTTTTATTTCAAACAGGACAGCAGGGGGAAAGTTTGTTTCGTACCCCCCGGGCGCTTAGCGTCACCCTCCATGCGATGCTTGCGCAGGAAGAGCCAAGGGTCGAGAACCCTTGAGATTACCTTTGTTTCTTTTTGTGACTGGATTGCAGTGGCGCAACCCATCACCCCACCTGTTGGTATCTTTTTATTTTTTTTATTTAAAGAAAAAAGCAGGCTAAGTCGCCTGAGCTGGCATCGCCAGAATATTTAACTTCACATGGCAATGTCAGCTCGTGAAGGGATCCAGTTGGATCAAAGGTTTTCTCCCCCCACTCTATTTATCGTCATTGGTGCGCACCTTCGAACAGGAAGGCCAACATTGACGGAATTTTTTACTTCTCTTCCCAAGGTTGAACCTTGGGAAAAAAACAAACAATAAACACAGTGTAGACAAACACCCGCCGGACATCTGCAGAGCAGCGATCGATGTCGATGTCTTCGTTGTCGAACTTCCTGGCGTTTATGTTTTTGTTTTTAACAACAACACAACACCAACTAACAGGTTTGTCTCATTGCCCGTTCTTTCTTGTTTCCCTTTGCCGCCGGAAGAACGAAGGTCGACGGAGGTCCGAAACATTGCTTGCGATGATGTTCCGGTATGTGTTGCGTCTCTGTTATTTGTTTGTTTCAACTCAATTGGTTCATCTCAGGTTTTAGAAGTCTTCGTCCTGTTCGATGGGAAGGGCCTGAATCAAAAGTTCACTGCCCCTATTCCTCTCCCAAATTTCTTATTCATATTGAGATCTTGTCTTCTATGCTCAACTATCAACTCTTTTTATCAGGCAAAAACCACCCCAACAAAAAAAAACTATGGATTCTTCAAGTGGAGTGCATGGTGCTGAGTGGTATGGTACACAATTGAATGAGACCATTAAGGAGATTAAGGTAAAAAAGGGGGAGTTGCAGAGTATCGCTGAAAAAGCAGGTGTTACCGATATTGATATTCTCGAACTTGATCTGGAGACAACCGAGGCACTATCAGACAGAACGAAGAAACTTGCGAAGAAGAAATTCGTTGCATTACAAGAACTGAAGACGAAGGAGACCAGCTACGTTGAGTTGTTGAAGAAGCCTACTGAGGTATACCTTTTACTTTTTGTTTATAACGCATTTCGGGGTAAACCCGTCTGAACGGGTCCGACCTTTTTTTGTATTGGTCACAATACAGCCCTTCGGATCGATTTGTTCAAGAAGACAAGCAAATTTGGTAGAAACCTATGACAAAATTGATTGTTAACAACAAAAAAAAAAAAGGTCACACCCCAGTTGTTGATGGAAATGCAGACGATGAAGGAAGAAATGCAGAAGATATCGAAGAGAATTGAGTTACCTTGGCGAATACCCAGTTCAAGAAGAACATCAACAAACTACACAGGTAAGACACATATTTCCATTGTGACTTCAGACTTGTACAAAGATCCAAGAGAAGCAGTTCTTGTGCAAAACGCGTTGTCAAATTACTGTTGTGGTAGTTTCACGTTGAATGACCAAATCATGCCTGTGGATGTAATGTCAACAGGAGATCTCAACCATTTTTTCGCAGAGGTAACCGATGTGATTTGCACCAGTGTCGAAAATGCTCAGCATTGGAGTCAACCATGGCACCTCACGAAGTATAATAAAGATCCCGGATTCACCGAGGAACTAAAGCTGCATATTCGGTCCTGTCGACTGGACTTTGTGCTGAGTACCGAACCTATTATGGCTTCGGGCTATGTTATGGCACCCCTCGCAGCACTTGAAGTATGCTGCGGAAACTTAATCTATTGTGGGGTGGAGTCCAGCAACGCTCAGGAAGCTGGTTTCGTTCAGACAGTGTGTGGTTTATGTAGTCTTGTGCTGTCAGCTGAGAAACCTGAACAGTATCTGTATGGCATCTACTTTACAAAACATACACACAGGTCATTACAGCATGCCAAACTCTGTAAAGCGTGGCTTGGTGATGATGGGCATCCAAAGTTCTCCCCCGATGGAGAATACCCTATGAAACAAGTACCCAATCTAGTCCGTTTCCTGTTAGGCCTTAGTCAACAGTTTTCTGCAAACCCAACTCGAAACACATTTGATGATAATGATGTAGACATGAATGAATGAAGTCCTCCAACACCATCGTCTTCCTCCCTAAAAAAAGTGTTGATTCATGCAGGCTGCTAAAAGAAGACTAATATCCTTGAAGCCATTTGCATGGGTCTCAGCTGTTAGACCCTCGTTTTTTTTCCGTCCTAGATATCTTTCCCCCCCGATTTTGAATAGATTTTCCTCTTCCCATTTTTTAATTTGTTACTTACAAAAACACCATGCCTTGTATCAGTTGCGAATTACAACATCTCTTACTCTTTGCAAAAGAAAAAAGGGATCCACCAGAAAGAGATTCCATTTGAATTACATAGAAGATTTGAGCAATTTCTCGTATTTCTTGAAGTGATTTTTCGTGATCTGGTGAAGCTTTGTGCAATCTCGTTTGATTCAACAAATGAGAATGAGACCGTTTGGTTTTCATTTCTTGCTGAGTGATATGGTTATGTGCTGCCCAAATCCTTTGTGGTACGTTTCTAAAGCTTTTCGGTAAGCCCACAGTACAATTATAATGCTTTGGGCAACTGGGGGTGAACGATCCTCGGTACTGTTCCGGGGTTTTCTATTTTCTTTCGTGGAGTGTGGGCATATGGCACATGTGGTCGTATTATAAAGAACTTTTTTGAGCCTTTTGTCGTTGTTCTGTTAGTTTCTGTCCCACCCAGCTCTTAGGCAGCACCTTACATAGTAGGCCCCAATTTCCTTGGACCCAAAAAATCCCCAATACTGGTATTAAACCCGCAAAACCCGCAAACCTGCACTAGAGATACCCTTCCAGGCTCGCTTCGCTCACGCAAAGTTATTTATTTTTTGTACTTCTGAATTAAACTTGTTTTTCCTTTGCTTAAGTATGCTAAAATGAAAACTATGGTTAGGTTATAGTGGTGTGAGGCTTATTTCAAGTTACCCATTTTTATGTTTCTGAACAACCTTATTTTACAACTAAGTCACCTCTGTTTTTATTCCCTGTTTCAGGCTTTTTGGTCTTTCCTTTTTTGGATCTCCAAACAAAAAGTGTCAGCGGGTATCGAAAATTGCAGGTTCGCACATCCAAAACCTGCAAACCCGCAAACCAACACTCAGACTGGTAATTGTCCTTCCATGCTTTGCACCTGTCGAAATAATAAAACTTAAAAACTACACACGCACCAATAACAAGCGATTACACTAGAACGCACGATTGCAAGAACACCCTGGTTCAAGGTGGCTCGCTGAGGCGGGGTAACTCGAAGTCCGTTTTCGTTGGACTCAGCTCCACCACGGGGTGGAGGGGTGAGGAGGGTGGGCTTCGAAAACGTGAGTGTGAGAGAAAGAAGTGATCGAGCTGTATAAAGAATTTCTTTTTGAAAAAATAGAAGGCTAAAGAATATAAAAAATGTCTGTTGTTTTGTTCATTTTTCCAACTTCGGAATCATACACTTTTCTGTCTGATTCCTTTGATTATTTCTTTCCGCTGCAGACCACCTTATATGTCCACCCATATAGTAAGGTGGTCTGCAGCTTTGATGGCTTTTAATGTCTGCCCTAAGGCAATCTGCCTCAAGCACATTGATATATGACATGACCTTGAGGCCATGAAGATCCCACAATATCCAATTCACCGCTATTCCAAACAATAACACCTCCCCACCCTTTGAGTCATCAACAAACAAACCTCTGCAGTCCTACCACTTTTTCTTTCAGGAAGAATCTTCCTAGTGCGCTGAACCGCCAGAATCCAACTTGAAAGTTCCTTCTTACCGACAAGGGGATGGTAACATGATCCTGCACCTGTATAGAGCCGTAGTTCAGGCGGTTTGTGATCCTGCGCATGTACTTCAGGGCAAACCAATACTTCTCGCATGTAGAAGGCGGCCCCCCAGCGATTCAAGCTGTGATGCACTCAAACCTGATAGAACACACGTTGAAATCTTCCTCTTAATCTTAGAACCTAAAGAAACGACCTCATCACAGTGAGAGAACGAAACACCCAGAAATTCATAATCCTGCGGCAAGTTCACTGTGTCACTGGCAAACCCGCAAACCCGCAAACCCGCAAACCTAACTACAGCGGGGAACCGGAACTTCGAAGTACAGCCGTCAGCATCATTTTCTCGCCATCGTTTGGCGCATCGATACATCCTATCAGAATATATTTCATTTTATTTAGAGCTGTTTAACTCATGTTTACCTTTCCTTTTCTTTCAGCCGACGGGTTCGACCTATTAAACACTTAAACAAAAAGAAAAATGGGTGATACTTATGACTTCGAATTTCCTAACTCATTAGTTACGCTATGGGGAAATACCGGTGAGGAACTGCTACCGAGAAGACACATAAATATGCCAGATGTATTGGGTCGGATCCCATGGGCTGATTGGACAAGTGAAGCAGGCAAAATGATGATGATAATGGTGCTTGCAAGGTGCCTTGGGTGTGATAGAGAAGTAATTCAAGGTATTTCACCGAGAAAGATTGCAATATTAATTGACGCGCTGCGAGGTCGGAATAATTTAATTGTTGATAGCATCGCCGAAGCTGTACAGAACGGGACACTAGCAAGCCTTTCTGGGATGCCTCAAGATCCGTTTAGAAAAGTTGAAGCGATTGTAACGACAGTTGCAAATAGACAAAGCCAGCAAGACGAGAATCTCACAGGACTGTATCGTAGTACCGCTCAAGAATTTGCGAAGCATGAAGGAGCGATCCGTGCAGTAAGTAGCGAAGCAGCAAATGCCACGGCCGCCGCGACAACAGCTGTTAAAAGTACCAATGATAGACAAGATTCGCTCGAGTCACGAACGGATGCTTTCGCAACAGATGTACTGAATAGGCTGAACAGGCAGTCAAAGCTTATTGAGGAGCAGCAGGAAATGATCTCTAAGCAAGATAAACAAATTGCAAACTTGATGCGGGCGTCGTACAGATACGTCCACCCAATGAGCGCGCAA
This sequence comes from Flectonema sp. DT1601, assembly GCA_964019425.1. Lineage (NCBI taxonomy): Eukaryota > Euglenozoa > Diplonemea > Diplonemida > Diplonemidae > Flectonema > Flectonema sp. DT1601. Next base: position 1,395,835 of record OZ025797.1, read on the forward strand.
CCGGCGCCTCGCACGACTGCACCTGAACAGCCGGAGCCAAGGGCTCGGTATGAAGAACCGACTTCCGCTGAAGAAACAAGAATTCACAATCCAGTCTCGCATACTGTCCGTTCCGTTGCGGAAGACCCTGATAGGTGGATGGAGTACGCAGATGCCAGTAACTTCCAACTGACGGAATTAATTCGAGAGTTGCGAACATGGGTTCCTAGCAAGAAAGGGGATCTGCAAGATGGGATGGAGGCGGTGATCGGTGCGATCGAAGTCATCTTGCATCCGGAACGGGACGCTGAAGACGCTGTGCTTGCCCTTGCCGACAGCTTGCAGGTATTAAGGTGTAAGGCAAGGGATGGATGGAAGGCGGCTGAAGCTTTTAAAGGTGAACTCTGGAGGGAACAGAATGTTGCCCCACGTTATGCGAAAGCATGGCGGGCGTCTAGCACAGCTAAGGTGAAGTCAAACTACGCTGCGCGGAAAGAAGTCTCTAGAGGTTCAAAAAACGAAGCTTCAAAGGGCGGCAGGTCCCATCAATGAAAAGAACGCAAGTGGTTGGGGACGGGCGCACCAGCCACGCGAAAGTTAAAATGGCGCCGAAATTACCAGAAAAGTCCATTGTCCGGGTTGCAACCGACTTTTCCTACTACCCAAGAGACCCAACCGGAGCTGCCTATTCTGACGAGGGAAATTTTAAACCATCTTGGGAAGAAAGACCGAACTCGCTCTGCACATACAGAGGACGGCGTCAGCGCGGAAGACGCTTCGAAGAAGCTGGCCGACGTGGTCGGGAAGATGTGGGCAGCGAGTACATCGGCGAAGAGACGAAACCTCTGGGCAAGACTCTTATCGTGGGCGGAAGTGAACAGCTTGCCAGTAAACGCGGAAACCGCTGTCTTATTCGTCCTTGCCACGAGGGTGAAACCACAAGGGCTACTTCAGTATGCAAAGTCCCTATCAGCAATCATGGAGTGTCTGGGAATGGACAATCGACAGCTACTAACTCTTGCCACCGCGCTACGAGCAGACGGCGCAGCTATTCCGACAAAGCAAGCACGGCCAATTACAAGGGAGGCTCTCATGGCCTGGGCGGGGTCATCATCGGACGAACTATGGCTGGCAACAATGATCTGCTGGAAGACAGCCTCAAGATGGGGCGAGGTTCAGGCACTCACGTCGGAGCAATTCATTCGAGTGGGGAGGGAGGAAGTGATCATCGACTGGCTCAGCACGCCGAAGCTTCGATCAGCAAATCCATTCGTCCCGTCACGTTGGACTGTGATACGGGGGAGCATGACGGGAGAGATCTGGTTGCTTTTAAAGGACAAGATTCCATTCGGGGCACTCACAAACAGAACAACAGAAATGTTGGATCGGATGTGGGGAAGGGATCCGAACATGAAGGGATTTACAGCACACTCGATAAAGCGCGGCGCAGCAACAGTACTTTACGAAAACCTTGCAAAGGGAGCGGACTTACCGGAGCACATTATCTCTCGGACCCTGAAGCATGCGGAGAAGGAGACAGGGATATCATCAACATCGCTGAGGTACGGGGGTGCGCCAGCCGACATGGCAGTTGCTCTACAGACTTGGAAAGCCACCCAGCTCTTGTAAAACATGCACCGCATAGCATCTCGAGAAGGGGCCAGCGGACGAGGCTACCTGTCACAGCGGAAGAGAAGGCATCACCGCTTCATGTTTCTTCTATAAAACTAATGAATGTTGACGGGCTTCGAGGGAGGCTGAACGACTCGGCAAGGGTGCGGTTTGATAGTGTCTGGGATATGGTATTCCCAAGGCAAACACCACCTTCGCGAAGCAGCACACACTCGAAACACTCAACTCTCCAGCCTAGCCATGCTGACGAACTGGTTAGTCGTTCTATCGCACGCCATGCTGAAGCAGGGGGGGTAATGCAAAATGTGCCGTTCACTGTTGTTGAGGAGAAGGCTGAGGGCTTACGCCAGCGATTCATACTCTGGACAAAGGGACTGAACGACTGGGGCGAGGGTACTGGGTACCAAGCCGCCGTTCCACTGAAGCACATCTCAGCTTATCTTGGTGCTGTCAAGCAGGGGTGCGCCACAACTCGTGACTTCAGAACAGGATTCTTTGCGATTGAAATTCCAACATATGCAAGACATCTCTTCAGGTTCCAAGATAGCTCTGGAAGATGGTTCGAGATGCAACGACTACCGATGGGACATATTGGCGCCCCGGAACTAATGCACACGCTCGCCGCATCCGCTGCAGGACATCCCGACTACGTTAGAAGTGACATTGCCGTGCACTCCGTTGGTATTGACATCTTTATTGACAATATAAGGTACACAGGGGAGCGGAAGCATATTCTCGATGCGACGACAGTGCTTGATGAGACTGCTTCGGGTATGTCTATTACATGGAAGGCTTCCGACTCACATACTGCTGCGACAACCTACACGTTCCTCGGGGCGGACTTTAATCATGAGCTTCGTACGGTAAGGGCTTCTGAGAAAATTCGACGCAAGATAAGTGGTGTGAATCTTTCCAACTGCACAGCTTCACAGCTCGAGTCACTCGGAGGAAGACTTGTTCACGCAAGCGCAATTGCAGGCGTTCCGATGGGTCAGTTCTGGTATGCAGTGAAGTTCCTTCGAAGGCTTGTCAACGGTCTCAATAGGGGGACCCGCCGTCCAGAAGCGAATGTTAACATCCCGCCGTCAGTTACCGCACAACTCTCTGCATGGTGCACTGCGGCTCTCAAGCAACAGACGATCTTCCAGCATGATAGCAGAAATTCAGTTACAACGTTCATCGACGCTTCTATGACGGGATGCGGCGGCGTTATTATTGATGACTCAACAGCTGAAATTATTATCCTCGGCGGCTCCTGGACGCCATCAGAAGCACGCCTCCACATCAACGTTCTCGAATCTCTTGCATTATCTAAGACGCTTTCTCAGCTTCCCGTAAGATATAAGGGTGGCACCCTATCACTCTGGATCGATAACACTTCTGTTGTTGGTGCACTTCGAAAGAAACTCTGTGCTAGGTCAGCAGACTTAAACAAGAATGTCGTTCTTTCTTCTATAATATTCAAGAACCTCCAGCTCGATGTTAACATCGGATGGGTCGCGTCAGCTAACAATCCAGCTGACATCCCATCACGCCTCCCAGAACACAAAATCTCATCGGCATCAACACTGCATACTGTCGAACTTGCGCTGCGGAGGTTTATTACAAGCGACGGGGTGGAGTGAGGCAGGCCAACCGGTGCCGCTACTCGGACTGCTCACTCACATGGCTTTCTGCCACGCTCAGCCGATAGCGACCACCACCTGCGGTCTACTTACCTCACTTCGTGAAAAGAATTTGTGAACTCTTATAGTTTAATTTCTCTATCCTTCCTAGTGATAGACGAGCTACTTAGTTTTATCCATAGTTTCATGTTTTACTATTACATTTCTTCTACTCTTATCTTTCCTTCCTTTCTTTCAGGCTGTACAGGAGTTATGGTTCCCTAACTACAGCGGGGAACCGGAACTTCGAAGTACAGCCGTCAGCATCATTTTCTCGCCATCGTTTGGCGCATCGATACATCCTATCAGAATATATTTCATTTTATTTAGAGCTGTTTAACTCATGTTTACCTTTCCTTTTCTTTCAGCCGACGGGTTCGACCTATTAAACACTTAAACAAAAAGAAAACCCACCCACCGACCCCCTCGGCAGGCCAACCGGTGCCGCTACTCGGACTGCTCACTCACATGGCTTTCTGCCACGCTCAGCCGATAGCGACCACCACCTGCGGTCTACTTACCTCACTTCGTGAAAAGAATTTGTGAACTCTTATAGTTTAATTTCTCTATCCTTCCTAGTGATAGACGAGCTACTTAGTTTTATCCATAGTTTCATGTTTTACTATTACATTTCTTCTACTCTTATCTTTCCTTCCTTTCTTTCAGGCTGTACAGGAGTTATGGTTCCCCGCAAACCCGCAAACCCGCAAACCCGCAAACCCGCAAACCCGCAAACCCGCAAACCCGCAAACCCGCAAACCCGCAAACCCGCAAACCCGCAAACCCGCAAACCCGCAAACCCGCAAACCCGCAAACCCGCAAACCCGCAAACCCGCAAACCCGCAAACCCGCAAACCCGCAAACCCGCAAACCCGCAAACCCGCAAACCCGCAAACCCGCAAACCCGCAAACCCGCAAACCCGCAAACCCGCAAACCCGCAAACCCGCAAACCCGCAAACCCGCAAACCCGCAAACCCGCAAACCCGCAAACCCGCAAACCCGCAAACCCGCAAACCCGCAAACCCGCAAACCCGCAAACCCGCAAACCCGCAAACCCGCAAACCCGCAAACCCGCAAACCCGCAAACCCGCAAACCCGCAAACCCGCAAACCCGCAAACTCGCAAACCCGCAAACCCGCAAACCCGCAAACCCGCAAACCCGCAAACCCGCAAACCCGCAAACCCGCAAACCCGCAAACCCGCAAACCCGCAAACCCGCAAACCCGCAAACCCGCAAACCCGCAAACCCGCAAACCCGCAAACCCGCAAACCCGCAAACCCGCAAACCCGCAAACCCGCAAACCCGCAAACCCGCAAACCCGCAAACCCGCAAACCCGCAAACCCGCAAACCCGCAAACCCGCAAACCCGCAAACCCGCAAACCCGCAAACCCGCAAACCCGCAAACCCGCAAACCCGCAAACCCGCAAACCCGCAAACCCGCAAACCCGCAAACCCGCAAACCCGCAAACCCGCAAACCCGCAAACCCGCAAACCCGCAAACCCGCAAACCCGCAAACCCGCAAACCCGCAAACCCGCAAACCCGCAAACCCGCAAACCCGCAAACCCGCAAACCCGCAAACCCGCAAACCCGCAAACCCGCAAACCCGCAAACCCGCAAACCCGCAAACCCGCAAACCCGCAAACCCGCAAACCCGCAAACCCGCAAACCCGCAAACCCGCAAACCCGCAAACCCGCAAACCCGCAAACCCGCAAACCCGCAAACCCGCAAACCCGCAAACCCGCAAACCCGCAAACCCGCAAACCCGCAAACCCGCAAACCCGCAAACCCGCAAACCCGCAAACCCGCAAACCCGCAAACCCGCAAACCCGCAAACCCGCAAACCCGCAAACCCGCAAACCCGCAAACCCGCAAACCCGCAAACCCGCAAACCCGCAAACCCGCAAACCCGCAAACCCGCAAACCCGCATACCCGCAAACCCGCAAACCCGCAAACCCGCAAACCCGCAAACCAACACTCAGACTGGGAACTGCACAAAAGGCAAGTGAAGTACGATATACTCTTATAATATTTTCCTTTTCATTGATCAATATTAAATGTTGTTTAAGTATTATTTCTGTTCTCTTGTCTTTATTTCAGAATTATCATTTCACTGTTTCTCTTATCATTATTTCATTGTACTCATTTATTCAGGCTAGGAAGGGGTCTTAACGCAAAGCGTTTTAAGAAAATATGCCGGATCATTATTATGATTTTTCGGTGCCCGCTAGTATCGCCGGGAAGGCGAAGGCGATACTAGGGGAGGTGGGGCGCATGAAGGTGTCCCTGGAGGCAAGGAACCGCAGGTTCCAACAAGCGATGGGGCTGTCCGGTGGGGACAGCATTTGGATGCCCACCTGTCGGGAGGACAGCAATTCATCCCGCAGAGCTGACAACGACAAGTTGTTAGCTCTGTGTCTCGACATCCCGGTGGGGTTGGCGAGAACGCTGTCGGCACGGACTGTGTTCGTGCTGTTGACGGGCCTGGTCGAGGTCAACGCCGATGCGGTGAAGGAGAGGATGAGAAGGCTGGGGACGATGACGGGCTCGGCACCCTCGGTTCCGTCGCCGATGACGGGGGGGAGGTCGACCCTCATGGTGATGGAGGTGGACTCGATGGAACAGGTGCCACCGCCGGTTTTCGCGGAACCGGTTTCGGGAACGAACCCCAGTTTGGAGGGGTTGGCTCGCGCGGGAGGCATGGCCTACCGGGAGCTGAAGGGTCAGGCTGTGGCCCACCAATCGGTGACGGAGCAGTTGGCTGCTCGCCAAGCACAACACACGACGGCCGGGGAGAACCTGGAAGTCACCGTGAGCCGGGTGGCCCAGGTGATCAACGAGCAAGCCCGGAGGCAGGTGAAGGCGGAAGAACACACCGCCATGGTTGAAGGTGCGGCCGAAGAGGCTTTCAACTCCGTAGCGGATAGGCAGGAAGAGCTCGGGGAGGCTGTGATGCAGATGGCGAAGGAAAAGGCCAGACAGGACGGGGTGCTGAAGACCGAGCAGCAGAAGCGGGAGGAGTTGCGGCAGCGACTCGAGCTGCAGCAAAACCTGCTGGACCAACAGAGGGAGGAGCAGGAATTACAGAAGCAGCAGCAACAAAAGCAAGAACTGCAGAGTCAATTGGCACAAGAACAGCAACAGAAGCAGATTCAACAACAGCAAGCTCAGCAACAACAGTTCCAAGAGGATCAACGGAAGTTGGAGGAGCAGTTAAGGCTTCGGGACGAGCTGCTGAAGCAACAACAAGTGCAACAACAGGAACAGCAACGCCAGCTGGACCAGCACAAGCTGGCGGAACAAGCGAAGAGCAACGAGCAGCAGCTTCAGCAGCAGCAGCTCCAGCAACAGCAGCTGCTGCAACAGGAGCAGAACAAGTTTCAGCAACAGGAACAACGGAGGTTGGAGGAGAGTCTGAACGCACAGCAACAGCAGATGACTCAACAACAGCAGGCGCTGCAGCAGCAGGCGCTACAGCAGCAGGGTCTGCTGCTTCAACAACGGCAAGCACCGACAGCGCAGGACGGGCTGAGCACGGTGTTATCGCAGATGGCGACAACGCTCCACCACCTAGTACCGAAGACGAAGGTGGTCGCTTTCCCGGCAGGTATGTGCAGGGGATCGAAGGTGAAGCGCGGGTCGGACAAGGGATTCGTGGTGGATCTCGACGGTGTGACCGGGGAGGTGGTCCTGGGATTGATTGGTAGGCGGGAGTCATTCTTTGTGCTCACGCCTGAACAATTTAAAGAAGAAGGTTGGCTGTTGGCCCATTGGAATGCGGAGGTGCCTGCGGTGCAGGTGCCATTGGAACAGGCAGCGGCGCAGCATACGTTGTGGGCTGGCTACGGTGGGCGAGGTGACGTGGAGATGTCCCTCCTCCGGCGGGCGATCACGGAGAAGTTCGGAGAGGGTGGTTCGCAAGTTGCGAAGCAGATGGTAGGTCTGTTGGCGAAGACGGTGGAGGCGACCATCAACGGTGGGGAGGAAGTGACCTTAGGGTTGCTTCACGAGATGCTGGAGTTCCAACTGATTCGGGGGGAGCACGGGAGCAGGAGTGGCGACTTGTACCTGAAGGCGCTGGCTGAGAGCTGGGAGGACCCCACCACCGCTGCGGCGAGGAAGGTAGCGTTGAAGGGTAGCAGGCCAGCCGGTTTGGTGAGGGGGACGACAACGACCGGACAACAGCCACAACACTTTCCAAAAAACGGGGGGCGTGGTCGGGGGAATTGAATCCTGGCCGTAAACAAACCCGTAGAGGGCGTCGCGGGAGGAGGGGCGGCAAGTGGGCCGCGGCCTCTCCTGGTCGGCGCGGTGCCAGCTGGAATGCGACGTGGGTCAACGAGTGTCGTCGCACCGGAACCTTGCGCGAGTACGCAAGAGGGATTCCGAAAACGAAGATGCGCTGCGCAGGTGGAAGTTCCGTCGGTTTTCGGGAAGGTGGTCCTCGAACACATCCGGAGGGACGATCGACACCGTGGAGACACGATGGAAGTAAGGGTGGACCACGACACAGCGTTGGAGCGTCTGGGGGTGGTCGTCGCGTCGATGTGGGCGGACGAAACCTCGTCGAAGCGCAGAAACCTCTGGGGTCGGTTGGAACAATGGGCGTTGGCTCAGCGTCTGCCAATGTCTGCCGAAACAGCTGCGTTGTTCGTGCTGGCCACAGACGTGAGACCGCAGGGACAGCTGCAATACGCAAAGGCGCTGTCCGGGATCTACCGGCACCTTGGTCTGGAAAACCAACCGCTCCTCAGCCTGGCAAGCGCGCTGAGGGCAAAAGGGGCGGCCGTTCCGCGTTCGCAAGCAGTTCCCATGTCAAAGGAGCAGCTGTTGGGTTGGGCGAGAAGTCTAACGGGACGTTTGAGGCTCGCGGCGTTGGTGTGTTGGAAGTCGGCTTCCCGGTGGGGAGAAGTGCACGTGCTGACGTCGGCGCATTTCGTTCTGGTGGAGGACGCGGAAGTGATCGTGGACTGGGGGACGTCGCCAAAACACCGGAGAGCAAACCCGTTCGTGCCGTCCCGTTGGGCGGTCTTGCGGGGGGATCTGGTCGGGGAGATCGCAAGCTTGTTTCGGGAGCTGGCTCCTTTCGATCGGCTGACGGATGTCACCACCGAGCGGTTGGCAGAGTTGTGGCGGGGGACTCCGGGAATGCGGGGTTTTACGGGCCACTCGATAAAACGAGGCGCCGCCGCGGCTTTGATGCGAGCGATGGCCGAGGGAAGGCTCACAGAAGGGTACCTGGTATCACGACTGTTGAAGCACGCCGAAGACGGAACCAACATCTCTGCAACAACGATCAGGTATTCGTCGGATTTCGTGGACACCGCCCGAGCGCTGCAAACGTGGAAGGTCACCATCCTGCTGTAGTTGCGGAGGACGTTGACGACGAAGGTGAGGCGATGGAAGCGGTGGCGCGGCTGTCTCCGTGCACGACGCACAGCATCATCAGGAGGGGCAAGCGGACAAGACTGCCGTCGACGGCGGAGGAACGTTCGTCGCCTTTGCATGTGAGTGGCGTTGAGACGATGGATGTTGACGGACTCAGACGTAGGATGACTGATGTTGCGAGGGATAGGTTCGATCAGGTGTGGAACTTGACCTTTTATCCGGAGGTGGGGAAGTTGAGTCGCTCGTCGTCTACTTCATCTTTCGCTGGGAGGCACGCTGCGGAGTTGCTGAGGAACGGGATCGCGCGAGCTGCGAGTGGACCGGGGAGAGCGGTGAACGTTCCATTCACCGTGGTGGAGGAGAAGCCGGAGGGACTGCGGCAGCGGTTCATCCTTTGGACGAGGGATGCGAATGGTTGGGCCGAAGAAGCTTACGAAGCTCACGTCCCGCTGTTCCACATCTCAAAATATTTGGATCGGGTTCTGACCGAGGTTGGCTCGACACGGGATTTCAAGACAGGTTTTTATGCTATTGAAATCCCGGAGGAAGCGAGAGATCTCTTCCGATTCAAGACGACGGAGGGTGAATGGTTCGAGCTGTGCCGTTTACCGATGGGGCATGTCTGCGCGCCGGAGCTGATGCACTCTTTGGCAGCGGCGGCTGCGGGGGATCCAGCTTACGTGCGACGTCAGTGGGCTGCCAGGGATGTTGGCGTTGACGTGTTCATCGACAACATTCGGTACACGGGGACGGAAGGCGCGGTGTTGGCGGCGACGGTGAATCTCGATGCTGCGGCGGCGGATTTCCGTCTTACATGGAAGCCGTCTGACTCGAATACGGCGGTGAGCAAGTACACATTTTTGGGTGTGGACTTTGACCACGAGGCGTCGTCGGTCATGCCGTCAGCGAAGATCCGGCGGAAGTTGGCGGCGGTGGACTTGTCGTCTGTGACGGCGAGTCAGTTGGAGTCGATGGCTGGGAGGCTGATGCATGCGTCGGCGATCGCTGCGGCGTCTCCGGGGAAATACTGGTATGCCTTGAAGTTCTTGCGGAGGTTGTCGAACGGTTTGAACCGCGGGGTGAGGCAGGTGCATGATGTAGTGTCGGTCCCTGTTTCGGTCGCGATGGAGTTGCGCAGTTGGTCGGCTGCCGCTGTGACGAGGAGGGTGGTTGCGCGGGAGCCAGATCAAGATGGGTTCACGACGTTCGTGGATGCGTCGTTGAGAGGTTGGGGTGGAGTGGTTGTGAACGACAGGACGGCCGAGGTTACTGTCTTGGGGGATGCGTGGGGTCCTTCGGAACAGTCGCTCCACATCAATGTTCTCGAGGGGATGGCGTTCAGGAACACGGTCTCGGGGATGCCGGTTTGCTGTGATGGCAAGCGAATGTCCATCTGGATCGACAACACGTCAGTCATTGGCGTAGCACGGAAGAAGATGTCAGTCCGATCGCAACGGCTGAACGATGCGGTCGTGCAGGCCATCGATGTGCTGGCAGACAGAAAGGTTAGTTTCTGTATTGCTTATGTGAAGTCAGCGCTGAACCCAGCAGACTTGCCATCGAGGGTGGATCCAGGAGTTATAGGCTCATCGGAGCATCAGCGGGAAGTTGAACTTGCGGTGAGGGCCTTTCTGACTCGCGATGTGGTGGTGGTGTGACGGTGCCAACCTTTCCCCCGGCCGATTTTAGGCCGTGGTCGAACATGCAATTGTACAAGCATGCGGTGCCGTTTTCCCATTACCCCTTCGTGAATGAGTTGCTTCGTGTTAACTTGGTTCTCCTTTGTCTTTCTCATCATCATTTTATTCAGCTGAGAAAATGGGAAAGCTAAGACGACATGAGGCTTATGATGCTAGTATCTTGTTATGTGGTTAATTCGTGTGATTGTTTTTATCAGACTCTCCTTTATGACTTTTCCTTTTCAACAGTACTTCACTGAGAATGCCGAGCGGTTCCCAACACTCAGACTGGGAACTGCACAAAAGGCAAGTGAAGTACGATATACTCTTATAATATTTTCCTTTTCATTGATCAATATTAAATGTTGTTTAAGTATTATTTCTGTTCTCTTGTCTTTATTTCAGAATTATCATTTCACTGTTTCTCTTATCATTATTTCATTGTACTCATTTATTCAGGCTAGGAAGGGGTCTTAACGCAAAGCGTTTTCCCACCCGCCCTACCCCTGTGACGGTGCCAACCTTTCCCCCGGCCGATTTTAGGCCGTGGTCGAACATGCAATTGTACAAGCATGCGGTGCCGTTTTCCCATTACCCCTTCGTGAATGAGTTGCTTCGTGTTAACTTGGTTCTCCTTTGTCTTTCTCATCATCATTTTATTCAGCTGAGAAAATGGGAAAGCTAAGACGACATGAGGCTTATGATGCTAGTATCTTGTTATGTGGTTAATTCGTGTGATTGTTTTTATCAGACTCTCCTTTATGACTTTTCCTTTTCAACAGTACTTCACTGAGAATGCCGAGCGGTTCCCCGCAAACCCGCAAACCCGCAAACCCGCAAACCCGCAAACCCGCAAACCCGCAAACCCGCAAACCCGCAAACCCGCAAACCCGCAAACCCGCAAACCCGCAAACCCGCAAACCCGCAAACCCGCAAACCCGCAAACCCGCAAACCCGCAAACCCGCAAACCCGCAAACCCGCAAACCCGCAAACCCGCAAACCCGCAAACCCGCAAACCCGCAAACCCGCAAACCCGCAAACCCGCAAACCCGCAAACCCGCAAACCCGCAAACCCGCAAACCCGCAAACCCGCAAACCCGCAAACCCGCAAACCCGCAAACCCGCAAACCCGCAAACCCGCAAACCCGCAAACCCGCAAACCCGCAAACCCGCAAACCCGCAAACCCGCAAACCCGCAAACCCGCAAACCCGCAAACCCGCAAACCCGCAAACCCGCAAACCCGCAAACCCGCAAACCCGCAAACCCGCAAACCCGCAAACCCGCAAACCCGCAAACCCGCAAACCCGCAAACCCGCAAACCCGCAAACCCGCAAACCCGCAAACCCGCAAACCCGCAAACCCGCAAACCCGCAAACCCGCAAACCCGCAAACCCGCAAACCCGCAAACCCGCAAACCCGCAAACCCGCAAACCCGCAAACCCGCAAACCCGCAAACCCGCAAACCCGCAAACCCGCAAACCCGCAAACCCGCAAACCCGCAAACCCGCAAACCCGCAAACCCGCAAACCCGCAAACCCGCAAACCCGCAAACCCGCAAACCCGCAAACCCGCAAACCCGCAAACCCGCAAACCCGCAAACCCGCAAACCCGCAAACCCGCAAACCCGCAAACCCGCAAACCCGCAAACCCGCAAACCCGCAAACCCGCAAACCCGCAAACCCGCAAACCCGCAAACCCGCAAACCCGCAAACCCGCAAACCCGCAAACCCGCAAACCCGCAAACCCGCAAACCCGCAAACCCGCAAACCCGCAAACCCGCAAACCCGCAAACCCGCAAACCCGCAAACCCGCAAACCCGCAAACCCGCAAACCCGCAAACCCGCAAACCCGCAAACCCGCAAACCCGCAAACCCGCAAACCCGCAAACCCGCAAACCCGCAAACCCGCAAACCCGCAAACCCGCAAACCCGCAAACCCGCAAACCCGCAAACCCGCAAACCCGCAAACCCGCAAACCCGCAAACCCGCAAACCCGCAAACCCGCAAACCCGCAAACCCGCAAACCCGCAAACCCGCAAACCCGCAAACCCGCAAACCCGCAAACCCGCAAACCCGCAAACCCGCAAACCCGCAAACCCGCAAACCCGCAAACCCGCAAACCCGCAAACCCGCAAACCCGCAAACCCGCAAACCCGCAAACCCGCAAACCCGCAAACCCGCAAACCCGCAAACCCGCAAACCCGCAAACCCGCAAACCCGCAAACCCGCAAACCCGCAAACCCGCAAACCCGCAAACCCGCAAACCCGCAAACCCGCAAACCCGCAAACCCGCAAACCCGCAAACCCGCAAACCCGCAAACCCGCAAACCCGCAAACCCGCAAACCCGCAAACCCGCAAACCCGCAAACCCGCAAACCCGCAAACCCGCAAACCCGCAAACCCGCAAACCCGCAAACCCGCAAACCCGCAAACCCGCAAACCCGCAAACCCGCAAACCCGCAAACCCGCAAACCCGCAAACCCGCAAACCCGCAAACCCGCAAACCCGCAAACCCGCAAACCCGCAAACCCGCAAACCCGCAAACCCGCAAACCCGCAAACCCGCAAACCCGCAAACCCGCAAACCCGCAAACCCGCAAACCCGCAAACCCGCAAACCCGCAAACCCGCAAACCCGCAAACCCGCAAACCCGCAAACCCGCAAACCCGCAAACCCGCAAACCCGCAAACCCGCAAACCCGCAAACCCGCAAACCCGCAAACCCGCAAACCCGCAAACCCGCAAACCCGCAAACCCGCAAACCCGCAAACCCGCAAACCCGCAAACCCGCAAACCCGCAAACCCGCAAACCCGCAAACCCGCAAACCCGCAAACCCGCAAACCCGCAAACCCGCAAACCCGCAAACCCGCAAACCCGCAAACCCGCAAACCCGCAAACCCGCAAACCCGCAAACCCGCAAACCCGCAAACCCGCAAACCCGCAAACCCGCAAACCCGCAAACCCGCAAACCCGCAAACCCGCAAACCCGCAAACCCGCAAACCCGCAAACCCGCAAACCCGCAAACCCGCAAACCCGCAAACCCGCAAACCCGCAAACCCGCAAACCCGCAAACCCGCAAACCCGCAAACCCGCAAACCCGCAAACCCGCAAACCCGCAAACCCGCAAACCCGCAAACCCGCAAACCCGCAAACCCGCAAACCCGCAAACCCGCAAACCCGCAAACCCGCAAACCCGCAAACCCGCAAACCCGCAAACCCGCAAACCCGCAAACCCGCAAACCCGCAAACCCGCAAACCCGCAAACCCGCAAACCCGCAAACCCGCAAACCCGCAAACCCGCAAACCCGCAAACCCGCAAACCCGCAAACCCGCAAACCCGCAAACCCGCAAACCCGCAAACCCGCAAACCCGCAAACCCGCAAACCCGCAAACCCGCAAACCCGCAAACCCGCAAACCCGCAAACCCGCAAACCCGCAAACCCGCAAACCCGCAAACCCGCAAACCCGCAAACCCGCAAACCCGCAAACCCGCAAACCCGCAAACCCGCAAACCCGCAAACCCGCAAACCCGCAAACCCGCAAACCCGCAAACCCGCAAACCCGCAAACCCGCAAACCCGCAAACCCGCAAACCCGCAAACCCGCAAACCCGCAAACCCGCAAACCCGCAAACCCGCAAACCCGCAAACCCGCAAACCCGCAAACCCGCAAACCCGCAAACCCGCAAACCCGCAAACCCGCAAACCCGCAAACCCGCAAACCCGCAAACCCGCAAACCCGCAAACCCGCAAACCCGCAAACCCGCAAACCCGCAAACCCGCAAACCCGCAAACCCGCAAACCCGCAAACCCGCAAACCCGCAAACCCGCAAACCCGCAAACCCGCAAACCCGCAAACCCGCAAACCCGCAAACCCGCAAACCCGCAAACCCGCAAACCCGCAAACCCGCAAACCCGCAAACCCGCAAACCCGCAAACCCGCAAACCCGCAAACCCGCAAACCCGCAAACCCGCAAACCCGCAAACCCGCAAACCCGCAAACCCGCAAACCCGCAAACCCGCAAACCCGCAAACCCGCAAACCCGCAAACCCGCAAACCCGCAAACCCGCAAACCCGCAAACCCGCAAACCCGCAAACCCGCAAACCCGCAAACCCGCAAACCCGCAAACCCGCAAACCCGCAAACCCGCAAACCCGCAAACCCGCAAACCCGCAAACCCGCAAACCCGCAAACCCGCAAACCCGCAAACCCGCAAACCCGCAAACCCGCAAACCCGCAAACCCGCAAACCCGCAAACCCGCAAACCCGCAAACCCGCAAACCCGCAAACCCGCAAACCCGCAAACCCGCAAACCCGCAAACCCGCAAACCCGCAAACCCGCAAACCCGCAAACCCGCAAACCCGCAAACCCGCAAACCCGCAAACCCGCAAAC